>CAUDMG010001464.1:285000-300000 GCA_958450375.1 Homarus gammarus
GCTCTACCTAACCTAACTTAACCTAACTTTGCTCTACCTAACCTAACTTAACCTAACTTTGCTCTACCTAACCTAACTTAACCTAACTTTGCTCTACCTAACCTAACTTAACCTAACTTTGCTCTACCTAACCTAACTTAACCTAACTTTGCTCTACCTAACCTAACTTAACCTAACTTTGCTCTACCTAACCTAACTTAACCTAACTTTGCTCTACCTAACCTAACTTAACCTAACTTTGCTCTACCTAACCTAACTTAACCTAACTTTGCTCTACCTAACCTAACTTAACCTAACTTTGCTCTACCTAACCTAACTTAACCTAACTTTGCTCTACCTAACCTAACTTAACCTAACTTTGCTCTACCTAACCTAACTTAACCTAACTTTGCTCTACCTAACCTAACTTAACCTAACTTTGCTCTACCTAACCTAACTTAACCTAACTTTGCTCTACCTAACCTAACTTAACCTAACTTTGCTCTACCTAACCTAACTTAACCTAACTTTGCTCTACCTAACCTAACTTAACCTAACTTTGCTCTACCTAACCTAACTTAACCTAACTTTGCTCTACCTAACCTAACTTAACCTAACTTTGCTCTACCTAACCTAACTTAACCTAACTTTGCTCTACCTAACCTAACTTAACCTAACTTTGCTCTACCTAACCTAACTTAACCTAACTTTGCTCTACCTAACCTAACTTAACCTAACTTTGCTCTACCTAACCTAACTTAACCTAACTTTGCTCTACCTAACCTAACTTAACCTAACTTTGCTCTACCTAACCTAACTTAACCTAACTTTGCTCTACCTAACCTAACTTAACCTAACTTTGCTCTACCTAACCTAACTTAACCTAACTTTGCTCTACCTAACTTAACCTAACCTAACCTAACCTAACCTAACCTAACCTATAAATCCCCATAAATCTACATGAATCCCCAATAAATCCCCATAAATCATCAATAAATCCCCATAAATTCCATAAATCCTTAATAAATCCCCAATAAATCATCAATAAATCCCCATAAATTCCATAAATCCTTAATAAATCCCCATAAATCCCCAATAAATCGCCTCGTCCCTCACCAATTCACTATTTTTTCTGGGTCACCATAGTCGACTGTCCTTTCCTCCCTTAACAGCGAGTCATTATAATGTATCGCTTGAGCGGCTGTATTTTACTCTAAGAATTAAGGGGGTTATCTTAGCTGCTGCCTCTGGAACTCAATGAGAAAATGTTCTGAAATTCTTGAGTACGATTTTTTTTGTTAAGGGGAGACCTGGGGGACGAAATAATAATAATAATAATAATAATAATACAAATAATAATAATAATAATAATAATACAAATAATAATAATAATAATAATAATAATAGAAAACCATAAATATAGATCAATAGTGAGAAACAATATATGTATGTTGTGTTGTCAAAGTAAGAGAAACAATTGAGACCCTGCAGTTGTGTGTAAATGAGGCAGAAAGTCAAATCAGCAACCTGGGACTTGGTCACATATGGCAGCAGGGTCTACCATTAGCCAACACATTATGCTTCCAATATCATCCCAGGCGGTAGTACCTCCCTGTTTGGTAGCTGCCTACTACCTACTTTTACTCCTTACGTATGATAATATGAAAACACCAACAAAAACAGCACTTCTACTACTACTACTACTACTACTGGCTAGCACAGCCACAACAATGTCTGTTACCCGGCATAGTGTTCTGCACCTTGGGCGACAGTTACGTCCGCCTCCGAACATCTGCTTTGGTCCCAAGCACAAGATGAAACTAGTTCTTATGAGGGAAGGGCGGAGAGGTGACAGGCTGGACTGCTGTGTCCAGGTAGGAGGGGCATACATGCGCGCGTGGGTGTGTAGGCTACCCCCCTTAAGGGCGACCATCCACACATCAGAATGATACACTGGGGACAAGAATTTGTCACACCAAACACCTGTTTATATATCCTTGGCACAAATAACCACTATTTATGCGGTCTCACTGGTGTAATATCAGTTATATATACTCACTTGGTTTGTCCGATACTATGGGAGGGAGGCGACCGCATGGACAGCACTGTCGGCCCCATAGGGACGAGAGTCTCGAAACTACCCCTGCCAAAGTAGGCCTATCGACACTGGCACTGGCACTCAGCCTCCGCATTAGCCGACCCACCAAGTACCCCCCACCTCACTACTCGCTTGGTGATCGCCGGTGAACACACGGAATATTTACAATTAATGCCGTAAGGGATGAGAAGAAACCTTGGATGGCAATGCTTAGGGTGACATCCGATATTCACCGACACATTGTTAAACTCCCTCTCCCACACAGCGAGTATGTCCCCACCAATAACACTTTAGCTCAGGGAGGACGCTCCACCACATCCACGCCGCTGAAACTCTACGGACTTATCCCACCACATTTCACTTACTATATATACTACTACTACTAGCCACACCTTCGCCGCCATTACTACTACCACTACTACTACTACTACTTTTTTAAATGGCCTCCAGCCTCCCCCAATAGCCATACTTTTAACATCTATATATTTTAGTATATTTTTATGCATACATTAAGCTATGATGATCTTATTTACTTATATGATAAAATGTATCGTTATGTTTATATTTATCACTTCTGAGGGTTGGCGACCACAGCCCTCCATTCCAGACTTGTTGGTGAATATAGTAAAAGTAAACTAACCCCATTGTAGTTGTTTTAGTTGTTGTTGCTTGTTATTTGTTGTTTTAAATGTTTTTACCACTACAAACAAACAAACAAACAAACAGACAAACAACAGACAAAAGCAGTTACGTTTCCCGTTTTCTATGTCTTGTTTATTTCTCTCAGGTAACTTATTTAAAGCTTCTAATTACAGGTGTGTCTTGTTTTTTTACAGGTGTGTGCCGGTCGAGATTGTGGACACCAAAGATAAGATATTTGTTGCTATTATTTTCTGCGATAAGGTTTGTGTGTGTGGGGGGGGGGGGGTACCTGGGAGTGTGTGTGTGTGGGGGGGGGGATACCTGGGTGTGTGTGTGTGGGGGGGGGAGATACCTGGGTGTGTGTGTGTGGGGGGGGGGGATACCTGGGTGTGTGTGTGTGTGGGGGGGGGGGATACCTGTGTGTGTGTGTGGGGGGGGAGATACCTGGGTGTGTGTGTGTGGGGGGGGGATACCTGGGTGTGTGTGTGTGTGGGGGGGGGATACCTGTGTGTGTGTGTGGGGGGGGGGGGATACCTGTGTGTGTGTGTGTGTGTGTGTGCGCGGGGGGGGGGAGATACCTGGGTGTGTGTGTGTGTGGGGGGGGGGGATACCTGTGTGTGTGTGTGTGGGGGGGGGGGATACCTGGGTGTGTGTGTGTGTGTGTGTGTGTGTGTGTGTGTGTGTGTGTGTGTGTGTGTGTGTCGGTGTGTATGTGGGGAGAAGAGGATACCTGTATGTATGTATGTGTATGTATGTATGTATGTATGTATGTATGTATGTATGTATAAATTTCCATGTTTATATATGACTGTATAATATGTATTCCAATATGTTTATGTCAATGTATTTGCATAATTATACATCAGCATTTATACATGTATATTTCCACGTCATTACATACCCGTATCTGTGTATGTAAATCTACATATGTATACTCACTGCAATATACAACGTTATTATGTATATTTGCTATTTAAGGTCAAATAAGGTCAAATTTTAAGGTACTCAAAACACTTAACCATTGTACTCAAAACATTAAACTATCGTACTCAAAACATTAAACCATCGTACTGAAAACATTAAACCATTGTACTCATAACATTAAACCATTGAACTCATAATATTAAACCATTGTACTCATAATATTAAACCAACGTACTCAATGCATCGTACTCTCAAGAATTTCAGGACTCTTAATTACTAGGAAATACAGTATATTAAGTAAATCATCTGATGTATTAAGTAGGTAATATGTTGACAAATAAGCCATTTAATTCAATATACGAGAGTTTGAGTCCATTTAAATTAACTTGAGTCCATTTAGGTTCATTTGAGTCCATTTAAACCTACTTGAGTCCATTTAATTCCATTTGAATCCATTTAAATCCATTTGTGTCTATTTAAATCCACTTGCGTCCACTTTAAATCCACCTGAGTCCATTTAAGCCCACTTGAGTCCATTTAAACCCACTTGAGTCCATTTAATTCCATTTGAATCCATTTAAATCCACTTGAGTCCATTTAAGCCCACTTGAGTCCATTTAAACCCACTTGAGTCCATTTAATTCCATTCGAATCCATTTAAATCCACTTGAGTCCATTTAACACTACATATAAAGCAATCTGACCCCAATTAAAGTCATCGACAACCATTTAAACATTTAGAGACGGTTTGTGTTTATTTTGATCCATTTGAAGCCACATAAATCCGTTTGAATCCGGGTGAATCCACTTAAATCCGCCGGAATCCATTTTGGTCTTGTTGACATTCACGCCTATGGTTTGACGGATCACGTGTTGACTTCCTGTCGTGGTGGAGGTTGGCGGCAAATAGCGCCTGGCGGATATTCGGAACACCGGTCTGTGCCAATGGTGCAGTGAAACTCTTTGGCTGCAGTGGTTAGGTTTAGTTAGGTTTAAGTTTGGTTTAATTTTTTTTTGGTTTATTATATTTTATGATGAAACTAATAAGAGAGAAAAAAATAGAAAAAAAAAAATATAACACACACACACACACACACACACACACACACACACACACACACACACACACACACACACACACACACACACACACACACACACACACACTACCTTCCCCCACCCCCCCCCACCCATTCGTTCTTCAGTATTCAGACCCATGTATTTTCTTTCGCTAACATTAACGATTAAATTACAGAGGTCAAGCATAATTTTGAGGTAATTAGGGTCATTACAGGACCTGATTAGCATACTCTGGCGGTAGTGTTGGTTGGGAGAAATATTAATACTGTTATGACTGTTATTATTGATGGTATTACAGTGCTACTACTATTGCTATTACTACTACTACTACTACTATTACTACAACAACAACAACAACAACAACAACATCATCAAAAAACTAAAAACCAAAAAAAACCAAAAAAACTAAACCTCGTCAAAAAAAAAAACACAAAACACAAACCACTTTAAAAATAAACCAGAATATGCAAATCCATTAAAGTAATTTGCATACACGCACCTTAACAACTGTGGCCTAATTTTCCTGATAAACCCGTGATTGATGCCGGGGTTAATTACAGTGTATCTGGGTCACAAATCACACAATAACGGAGACGGTAAATTACGGCTACCTATAAATAACTAATAAAATAAAGATGCGTGTGGAATAACTATAGCAAGTGAGTAAATGAATGTCGGTCGTAAATTGCGTGTGTGTGTGTGTTTGTGTGTGTGTGTGTGTGTGTGTGAGAGATATAGAAATATTAAGTTTGCGTTAGTGTGAATGTATGTCTGTATGTATGTGGTTATGTGCGTATGTCTGTCTGTCTGTATGTATGTGTATATGAAAGTCATTAGTGTAAATAAGCTATCATTGTATAATAACCCTGGGTTGTAAATATCAGTGTAAATAATCAATAGATACTTATGATGTCACGTAAATCAGGGTCGGAAGCATGTAAATTGCTCACCTGTAAATTATGTAAATAACTACTAGACGCTTTAAATGTCATGTAAATCAAGAGAGTTTGGTTGTAAATATCTGTAAATGGCTGACAGACAAGCATGTCGATTTACTGATGAATCGGGAGATGGATTATTTTTTTGCGAGGGATAATTTTTTTTTTGTTTTAATGTTTAATTTTTGTTCTATAGGATAATTTGTGTTATTGTTGTTTTTGTTGTACTTGTTTTTCTTGTCGATGATGGTGATTATTATTATTATTATTGTTATTATTATTATTATTATTATTATTATTATTATTATTATTATTATTATTATTATTATTATGATTAATTTCATTACCCGTCACCCTCACCCCTCTCATCCATTTCCCCTCTCATCTTTCTCCTTCTTTTCTCTCTACCCCACTCCACCCTCCCCTCTCCTCCTCTCCCCACCTTCTCCCCCTCCCACTCCTCCCTACCTTTTATCCCTCTCTCAACTCCACCCAACACACCCCCTCTCCCCACTCCTCTCTCCCTCTCTCCCCTCTCCACCACACCCACTCCACACCCAAAACATCAATATGAAAGATGTAAATAAGAGCTCCCCCTCCCCTCCTCCTCACCCCTCCCCTCTCATTCCCTCTCCCTCCTCACCCATTACCCCTCACCCCACTCCCCTCACTCCCTTACCAACACCGCCCGCATTTATCTCCCCCATTCTCCTGTTAGCAATGAGGGGAGGGAGGAGGGGGAGGGGAGGGGGAAAGGAGGGGGACGGGAGGTGGAGGGGAGGGGGAAAGGAGGGGGGAAGGAGGAGGGGGAAAGAAGGGGGGAAGGAGGGGGAGGGGGTGTAAAGTGTCTTCTTATGATTCACTACTACTACTACAAATAATAATAATAATAATAATAATAATAATAATAATAATAATAATAATAATAATAATAATAATAATAATAATAATCCTTTATTAACCAGTAGCTATATCAACAGTTTTTGGCTGCCGGAAATATTACCATATATCAACATAAACTTTTAAACTTTTAGTGAAAATAAAAGGAAAATTCTTATTACTTTTTGCCTGTTGTAGAGGGAAAAATTACTCGTTATTGTGAGAAAAAATGAAAGTTGGATTTCTTTCTTTCTTTCTTTCTTCTTTCTTTCTTTCTTTCTTTCTTTCTCCCTATTTTTCTGATTATGTCTCTACCTTCTTACAAATTTCTCTCTCTCTCTCTCTCTCTCTCTCTCTCTCTCTCTCTCTCTCTCGCTCTCTCTCTCAGGACTAGTGCAGAGCATTATTACCGAGCAGCGGAGCATTGAAGCGTTACCGTAGAGCATAATCAATCGTTAAGTAGGATACGTAGCACAAGTGCATCGCGTGTAAAGCATAGCTACAGTGTTAGCAGTGATACCGTGTTGCAGAGCACGGCACAGAGCATTATTACAGAGCGTAGGATTACAGTATTTACAGAGCATTATTACAGAGCGTATGATTACAGTATTTACATTATTACAGAGCGGAGGATTACAGTATTTACAGAGCATTATTACAGAGCGTATGATTACAGTATTTACAGAGCATTATTACAGAGCGGAGGATTACAGTATTTACAGAGCATTATTACAGCGGAGGGGTACAGTAATTACAGAGCATTATTACAGAGCGTAGGAGCACAGTATTTACAGAGCATTATTACAGAGCGTAGAGGCACAGTATTTACAGAACATTTTTACAGAGCCATACTACATCGCAACAGAGCCACTTACAGAGCACGGCTGAACAGAGCCACACCACAGAGCCACACCACAGAGCCACACCCCAGAGCCACACCACAGAGCCACACCACAGAGCCACACCCTAGAGCCACACCACAGAGCCACACCACAGAGCCACACGGACAGTATTATGGACTCCTGCCTGTCTCCTCGGGTGACGCCTCTACACTCTACACAAACAGGAATTGGAATGGGAATGGGAATAGGAATGATAATAGGAATGAGAATATGACTTGGAATAGGAATAGGAATGACGAATGTTGATAGGACTAGGAATGGGAATAGTAATGAGAATGTGAATGAGAATGGGAACAGGAGTAGGAATTGTAAAAGGAATGGGATTGGGAATGATAATGGGGATAGGAATGGGAATAGGATTGGGAATGGGAATAGAAATCTTGTATATGCTGTGTATGTATAACCTGTATGTGTCTATGTATGTATATATTTTTTGCATTTATCATCATCATTGCTGTCATCATCATCATCATTATCATCATCATCATCATCATCATCATCTTTACCACCACCACCACCACCACCACCACCACTACCACCACTACCACCACCACCACCATCACTACCACCACCACCACCACCACCATCACCATCATCATCAATACTGTATTAAATATAAATATTCCATACACCCGCCCGCGAGGCTTATCTGTCACACACACACACACACACACACACACACACACACACACACACACACACACACACACACACACACACACGCAAATGGCACATGACCTAATCCCTTTGAAGTGAGGTTACCTGCATTTGAGTCTGGCACTTAAACCTCGTTAAGTGCCATTAGAGGTCAGAGCAGGTCATCACTGGGGTTAGGGAGGTCACCAAGGGAGGAAGTCACCAAGGGAATGGTCATCAAGGGAGGGAGGTCATCAAGGGAGGGAGGTCATCAAGGGAGGGAAGTCACCAAGGGAGGAGGTCGCCAAGGGGGCAAGGTCACCAAGGGGGGAGGTTATCAAGGGGGGAGATCACCAAAGGGGGGAGGTCATCAAGGGAGGGAGGTCATCAAGGGAGGGAGGTCACCAAGGGAGGAGGTCGCCAAGGGGGGGAGGTCACCAACGGGAGGTCACATCTATGCTCTGAGGTCATGTCTGTGAGGTGGTAATTGACCTGATTGGCTGACTAACTCGGTGTGTTTGGCGGGTTTAGTGAAGAGATGGGAGTCTCTCTCTCTCTCTCTCTCTCTCTCTCTCTCTCTCTCTCTCTCTCTCTCTCTCTCTCTCTCTCTCTCTCAGCTGCAGGATAAGAGTGAGATCCTACAGTGCCACCATCCTTCATCCTGCTGGAATACGAAGTCATACAGTGCCTCTGGTGCATGGCAAGTGGGATGGGCCAGTTGATGTGTGAGAGCTAGTTTATCTCTCTCTCTCTCTTTCTCTCTCCCTCTCTCTCTCTCTCTCTGTGTCCGTCTATCTGTCTGTCTGTCTGTGTGTCTGTGTGTCTGCTTGTGTCTCCCTGCCCCCGTCTCTCTCTACCCTAGCTGTGGTAATGTGACCTGACACAACACTCGGATATTGTTACAAAAATCGCACTGACATTTCGGCTATTCGATAAAAGATGTCACGTGACGTCATAGAAAGTGGGTGCTGACCGGAAGTAAACATTGGAACACGTGACATCATAGAAAGTGGGTGCTGACCGGAAGTAAACATTGGAACACGTGACATCATAGAAAGTGGGTGCTGACCGGAAGTAAACATTGGAACACGTGACGTCATAGAAAGTGGGTGCTGACCGGAAGTAAACATTGGAACACGTGACGTCATAGAAAGTGGGTGCTGACCGGAAGTAAACATTGGAACACGTGACGTCATAGAAAGTGGGTGCTGACCGGAAGTAAACATTGGAACACGTGACATCATAGAAAGTGGGTGCTGACCGGAAGTAAACATTGGAACACGTGACGTCATAGAAAGTGGGTGCTGACCGGAAGTAAACATTGGAACACGTGACATCATAGAAAGTGGGTGCTGACCGGAAGTAAACATTGGAACACGTGACGTCATAGAAAGTGGGTGCTGACCGGAAGTAAACATTGGAACACGTGACGTCATAGAAAGTGGGTGCTGACCGGAAGTAAACATTGGAACACGTGACGTCATACGAAATAAGACTAAAAAAACCCCGCCAAAATAGAAAACAGAAACCACACTCTCACCTACCGACGCCATTATGTCAATTAAGGAAGAACCAGGTAAGCAAACAGCGCCTCTTTACCTGTGGGGGTTTAATTAATTTTCCCTACACACTTTAATTGAGGTACTTGAAGCGGGTGTTGTTGTTTGTTTTGTGTTTGTTTGTTTTGTTTTTGTTTGTTTTATAATCCGGGAATGAAATTTAAGATGGTGAGACAGACAGACAAACAGACAGACACGCAGAAGCACAGACAGACAGACAGACGGAAACACAGACAGACAGACAGACAGACAGACGGAAATACAGACAGACAGACAGTCAGACAGGACTAATTTCTATATCCTCCGGGTAATGTTAGGGGAATAAACACTGTATGAGGGTAAATGTTGACCTTAAACCCCCTTTAATTTGACCTAATTTGACCTTTTATATTGTCTAATTGGGTAAGGTCATGCGGATACTACCTAGGTCACGTGGGGGAGGGGGGGGGGGGGTGGAGTGTGGGTATGGGTGGGTGGATTTGGTAGGGAGGGGGTGGATGATGTGGTGGGAGGGAGGGGTGGTGGGAGTGGTTGGGAGTGAGGGGTGTGGTGAGGGGGTTATGGGGAAGGGGGTGTGGGGGGTAATGGGGGGCGAGTGGGGGGCAGGGGGGGTCTATTCTCTATGTCTGTCTCAATCGCCGCCTAAAAAGCCATAAATCATCACTAAGTCTTCTGAAATCTTTCCTCCTACAAAAATAATCCTGACTGCTGTCTCTGTCAGCTATCGGGTTAAAATCTGACAGAGCTGACAGTGAAGTGAGTGTCAGGGGGGGAGTCAGTTTTTCTTGGGGTGAGCTGACTGTGGTGTGGGGAGATGTGACGTGGTGGGGTTAATGGTAGGGGAGCTAATTATTTTGAATGGGGAGGGTAGGTGGAGGGTGGGGAGGGTAGGTGGGAGGTGGGGAGATATAACAGGGGGTGGGGAGATATAACAGGGGGTGGGGAGATATAACAGAGGGGTGGGGAGACATAACAGGGGGTGGGGAGATATAACAGGGGGGTGGGGAGATATAACATGGGAGTGGGGAGATATAACAGGGGGTGGGGAGATATAACAGGGGGTGGGGAGATATAACAGGGGGGGTGGGGATGTCAGGGGGGCTATTTTGTTGTTGTTTGGGCTGGGGAGGGGAGGTGGGGAGATCTGACGTGGTGGGGTTAATGCTAGGGGACCTATTTTGGGGGATGTGGGAGGGGAGGGGAGGGGGAGGATCTGACAGTAGGGCAATGTGGTGTATCTGATTTGCTCGAGAGAGAGAGAGAGAGAGAGAGAGAGAGAGAGAGAGAGAGAGAGAGAGAGAGCTTAGTAATTTGATATTGGATGTTTGTCACCGACTTGCCTGTCTGTCTGTCTGTCTGTCTGTCTGTCTGTCTGTCTGTCTGATTACGTTATGGGTGTCTGAGTGTTTTGTAGTTTCTGTGATTGAAATGAAATTAATCTCATCTCTCTCTCTCTCTCTCTCTCTCTCTCTCTCTCTCTCTCTCTCTCTCTCTCTCTCTCTCTCTCTCTTTGTTTATTGTCTCTCTCCTTCTCTCCCCTCTCTCTATCTCTCTGTTTATCATCCTTCTCCTTCTCTCCTCTCTCTCTCTCTCTCTCTCTCTCTCTCTCTCTCTCTCTCTCTCTCTCTCTCTCTCTCTCTCTGTCTTTTTCTCTCTCACACACACACACACACACACACACACACACACACACACACACACACCATCATCTTTAAACCACAACAGGAGCGCACTTGTACATAACACTGAATTAACTAACCAACTACATTACCAGAGTTAAATACAGGTTGCAGTGAGGTGCAATTTTTGGAGGTTTTGGAGGAATGTGTGTGTGTTTATTTGTAGGAGGGGGAGGGGGAGGGGGGTCAGGAGAGGGGGAGGGGGTCAGGAGAGGGGGAGGGTAGAGGAGTGGAGGGGTACGGTGGAGGAGGGAAGGGAGGGGACAGTAGGAGAGAAGGGAGGGAAGTAAAAGGGAAGGGGGCGAGAGAGGGGGGAAATAGGGGAGGGAAGGAAAAGGGAAGGGGGAGAGAGAGGGGGGGAAATAGGGGAGGGGAAATAAGAGAGAGGAGATGGATAGGGAGGGGAAATATTGGAGGGAAGGGAGGGGGAGGTGATAGTGGTGGAAGGGTAGGGTTGGAGATGGGAGTGGGAGGGTTGGGGAGGGGAGGAGAGGGGAGGAGAGGGGAGGAGAGGGGAGAGGGGAGGTACTTTTGGAGTGTGTGACGGTATTCTGGAGTCCTTCCTCTATTATGAATAGGGAGAGTTTGATGGAGAGTGGGGGAGAGAGGGGGAGTGGGTGGTGGAGGGGGATGGTGGTGGTGGTGGAGTGGGATATGAGTGTAGAAGAGGAAGGAGGTAAAGGTAACAGGGAGAGGGAGAGAGGGCGAAGAAACAGGAGCAGTGAGTGAGTATAAGTGGGGGTTGATGGAGAGGGAAGAGAGGTGTTGGAGTGGGCACCGTCTCAGATATCCTCATACTAACTTCCTCTCCTTCCCCTCCCCCCCCACCCCCTCCTTTCTCCCCACCCCCCCCCCCACACACCCACCAAACCATGACATACAATTATACACCAACTTTCCAGATGTATGCTCCAACGATATACCAAAGTATACCTGTATGTATGACGTGTATGTGTATAGCTTGAAGCAGAGGAGGCGGAGTGTTGTATACCTGGGACACAGAGAAGCGATGATGGGCGTGGAGGAGTGGGCGGCTTGGAGAGAGAGAGAGAGAGAGAGAGAGAGAGAGAGAGAGAGAGAGAGAGAGAGAGAGAGAGAGAGAGACCTTCTAGTGGTCATTTCACCTTGTTGTGTCGCCTGTCACTTTCCGTCAAGACAAAGTTGGCGTTTAATTTCCTTCGTTTGTGTTGTGGGAGTTTGACGGCGGCTCCTTGTATCTGGTTGGTCCGCTTCTGTCAACATAGATTGCATGGTGTTGTGACATTCTCTCTCTCTCTCTCTCTCTCTCTCTCTCTCTCTCTCTCTCTCTCTCTCTCTCTCTCTCTCTCTCTCTCGTTTTTCTCTTTGTCACTCATATAATTCTCTCTGTCTTTCAATCTGTTAAAATTCTCTCACTATCTCTCCTATAATTCTCTCACTATCTCTCCTATAATTCTCTCACTATCTCTCACTATAATTCTCTCACTATCTCTCACTATAATTCTCTCACTATCTCTCACTATCTCTCCCTTGTGCCCCGCCTTCATCAGTCTCCAGCGAGGGGCCTGACAGTGGCCAATTCTTCAAGCAGTGACTAAGAACAGGAAACAGTGTGAAACTATGATTAATTTTCGTGTCTCTCTCTCTCTGTCTCTCGTTTTCTCTGTCTCTCTGTCTCTCTATCTCTTTTTGTCTGTCTGTCTGTCTGTCTGTCTGTCTCCCTCCCTTTGTATTTAAGTGGGTGAAAGGAATCAATAAAGGGGATATAGATAAAGTTCTTATAATATTCCAGCAGGATAGGACTCATAGTAACGGATTTAAGATGGATAAGTTTAGGTTTAGGAGGGAGATAGGAAGAAACTGGTTCACAAATAGGGTGGTGGATGAGTGGAAACAAGCTTAGCAACTTTGTAGTAAGTGCTGGAACGCTGGAAAGTTTTAAAAGGAGGCTAGATAGATTCATGGATGATAGAGAGTGGTAGTAACTCTCGACAGGAGCTGCCATGCACAGACCAACCAGCCTATTGCAGACTCCTTATTTTCTTATTTTCTTTGTCTCTCTGTTTATCATCCTGACTCCCCTGTGTCTGTCTGTCTATCTCTGTCTGTGTGTGTGTTTGTGAGAGGGAAATTGGCTGACAGACAGACAGACAGACAGACGTGCAACACCCTCGTCTCGTCATCCTCGTCAGCTGGTGGTCGGAAGCATTGCAATTTCCTGAGGTCTTTGGCACGAGAAACCACTGACTGTCCATTCTCTCTCTCTCTCTCTCTCTCTCTCTCTCTCTCTCTCTCTCTCTCTCTCTCTCTCTCTCTCTCTCTCTCTCTCTCTCTCTCTCTGTCTGTCTGTCTGTCTATCTATCTGTCTATCTGTGTTTTCGTGGTACTTCAAGAATTTTTTAACCCATGCTAAAAATATAAACCCACGCTGAACTATAACCCATTTAAATTTAACCCCATTTCAAGCATATCAAACCCCCCCCCCCCATGCAAAACAGCCACCCTTCCCTCCCCTCCATCGCCCACGTCACCCCATTCCCCCCATAAACAGGTGAGACCCATGGCATCAGGTAACACTTGACAATAATTGGACAGGTGTTTCTGCCTTTGGTTACCTGTATACAAGGAAAATATGGAGGGGGAGAGGTGGCCAATAATCTTTCTTCTTCACCTTATCTTTTACCCTTATTTCCCTTTACTCCCTTACCACTTATCCCTTACTACTTACCCCTTACCCCCTACCCCTTACTCCCTACCCCTTACCCCCGACCCCTTACCTCCTACCTTTACCACCTACCCCTTACCTCCTACCCCTAACCCTCAACCCCCTCCCCCTGGCCTACCCCCCCTTAACACCTACCCCTTTACCTCTATCTCTCGTTTCTCTGTCTCTCTAATTACCTCATATATCTCTCAGTCTCCTCCAGGTCTCTCTCAGTCTAGCCGCCATTCCAAAGATTCCCGACAGTGCGAGCAACCATTCCCATCAGTCGAGCGTATTCCCATAGTTACCCCCCCCTCTGTGTGTGTGTGTGTGTGTGTGTGTGTGTGTGGGTGTGTGTGTGTGTGTGTGTGTGGTGTGTGGGTGTGTGTTTGTGTGTGTCGTTTTTCTCTTTCTCTCTCTCTCTCTCTCTCTTGTCTCTACTCACCATCACCCCCCATCCCCCCTCACCATCACCACCCATCACCACCCATCACCACCACACCCCATTTTTCCCGACGTTGATTCTATAGTAGTAATTAACCCATTGTCCGAGGTTAATGGGTGTGGTCTAATGGCTCTCTATTAACCAGAGTTTTATAGAAGGGCCAAAAGGGTTAATAGATATGTACGTGTGGTGACTCCCGTACACGTGTGCACCTTCATGTGTGTGTGTGTGAGAGTGAGACAGAGAGAGAGAGAGAGAGAGAGAGAGAGAGAGAGAGAGAGAGAGAGAGAGAGAGAGAGAGAGAGAGAGAGCAAAAGGGTTGAGAACGTGTTTTGTCAAGTTAATTATTAAAATTTTAAACAAAGGTTGTGTATGGGAGAAGAGGGGAGGGGAGGGGGAGGGGGGAGGGGAGAAGGGAGGGGGAGGAGAGAGGAGGAGTGAGGTATGAGGGAAGGGGTGAGGGAGAGGAGTGGAGGGAATGAGGGGTGATGGAGAGAGAGAGAGAGAGAGAGAGAGAGAGAGAGAGAGAGAGAGACGACGAGAGAGGAGAGGAGGA
>CAUDMG010001464.1:305000-307293 GCA_958450375.1 Homarus gammarus
GGAAACACCCGGCCTGCTTTCGGTGTTTGTTTGTGCCAACGTATGTTTGTGTTTGCAAGCAGAGGAGGGAAGGGGAAAAAAGCAGTGTTTGCTTCAATTAGCTCATTGGGGAATATATATATATATACTCATATATACACAAAACACACACACACACACACACACACACACACACACACACACACACACACACACACACACACACACACACACTTTGCAGGGAAGAGCTACAGTCAACTACAAATTACTGATAGATGGAATAGAGCTCGGGTCATGCCATACAAGTGACCCAATATGGCGGAGATTCTATCATGACAAAAGGTGAATTTTTAGATTTGGGGAGAATTTGTAGCCCAGGTGAGTCCAGGAACGAGAATGGATGAAAGGAAGTAAACATAGAGAGAAAGAGAGAGACAGATAGACAGACAAACACACCGATAGACAGAGGAGAATATATGATTGGTTAGGTTGGGTTAGGTTAGGTTAGGTTAGGTTCAGTTCGATTCATCCACCATCACCCAGCAGAGGTAATAAAAGGTGATCAAAAAGTCCCTGTGCACCTCTAATACCTAACAATACAATTATTTCCCTTGATCTGTATTTAATAATCACGATAAATTACCACATTAAATGGTAGAAATATATATGATTTATATTATTTACTATAATTATAACACGGTATATAACAATATAGGTAAAACAAGTCATATAGCAACGTGAATATAACAAAGAACCATAATATGTTTAAGTAACGCAGGTGCACAGGGACTTTTCGATCACCATGATGTGTAAAACTCTACGGACAATGCAACCCGTGTTTCACTTACTCTCTTCCTCTGTTTAATATTACTGACCTCTGACATTTTGTTGTGGGGTCAAGAAAATGCCTGTGTGTGTGTGTGTGTGTGTGTGTGTGTGTGTGTGTGTGTGTGTGTGTGTGTGTGTGTGTGTGTGAAGCTAGCAGACAGGACAGGAATATTAAAAAAATGAATAAAAACGAACAAAAACGAACAAAAATTAACAAAAACGAACAAAAATGAACAAAAACGGAAAAACTGAACAAAAATGAACACATATTATCCAGAAATTATACAAAAAAAATAAACAAAAATTAACACCTTATCTTCAACACCATAACCTTGGACCATGATAAATAATTAATTTTTTTTTAGGTATATTCCCAGCTAATATGTCTCTTCCCCTCCTAGTCGTGTGTGATATATTAAGTAGGTGGTATATAGTTTGTGTTTATGTGGTGGAGAGGGTATAGGGGGGTGGTAACGGAGGGGGGGTGGGGGTGTGGAGGGGGTTGTTGGGGGTAGGAAGGTGTGGTGTAGAGAGAGGGAAGTGTAGTGAAGTGTAGTGTAGTGGTAGAGATAAATTACTCACTATTAATGTATTATCTCTCTCTCTCTATCTCTTTCTCTGTCACACACACACACACACACACACACACACACACACACACACACACACACACACACACACACACACACACACACACACATGGATGTTTGTTTGAGATCCAGTCACTCAGAAACTTGTGAAAAGCCAAATAGAACTATTTTGTTTGGCCATCTGAGAGACGAGAGCTATCGGGTGTGACAAGGCCCCTTCAAGAGAGACAGACAGAGAGAGATAGAGAGAGAGATAGAGATAGAGCGACAGAGACAGATAGAGAGAGAGTTAGAGACAGAGCGAGGGATAGAAATAGAGAGACAAAGACAGACAGGGAGAGAGAGATAGAGAGACACGGGAGATATGGGATTTGAGAACCAGGAAATATTTATCAGGTTTTATTTTTAAATGGTGATTGTAAATTTGTAAATGTGTGTGTGTGTGTGTGTGGTTTATTGTGATTTGAAAAGCATTTAATACATACATACCTGTACATACATACATACATACATACAGACATACATACATACATACATACATACATACATACATATATACATACATACATACACTCAGAACAACTCACGCACACACACACACACCACAGTGGCTCAACAAAGCGAGACACTAACAGGGCCCTATGATCCAGTTGGCCCACACACCAATAGGAACAGTTCAATGACACAAAAACCTCAACATTTACCTGTGGTGAGGTGTTTTAAAGGACCTAATTGCTTCACGTTTCAAAGAGTTTAACTTTTAGAACTTTTTCTTTTGAACTTTCTTTTGTGTTTCTTTAAGTGTAAAGATTGTAGTATTCTTTATATATGTAGGTTCCCTTATCTATATATATTCTAAATGATAAATATTTTATTTATATGTAAATGTATTTAAA
>CAUDMG010001465.1:0-27500 GCA_958450375.1 Homarus gammarus
GGAGGAGGAAGGATGATGGAGCAGGAACAGGAGGACAGAACGGAAATATCCTCGTCGTGGTGGATCCTCTAGCTTTATCCCTTCACCTTAGCCTCTGAGAGTAGGCAGGTTGAGGGCTGGTGAAGAGGAAGGAAGGAGGAAGAAGAGGAGGGAGGAGGAAGAAGAGGAGGAGGAGCAGGAAGAAGATTGATGAGAGAAGTAAGTGGCAGTAAGAGGCGTTGCGTGTTACTCTCCGTCAGTCACTAATACATTCTGGCGGTGAGGCGAGATGTTGCTACTGCTGGAGGTGGAGGAGGAGGAGTGAGATGGGGAGAGGAGGAGGAGTGAGATGGGGAGAGGAGGAGGAGTGAGATGGGGAGAGGAGGTGGAGTGAGATGGGGAGAGGAGGGGGTGAGATGGGGAGAGGAGGAGGAGTGAGATGGGGAGAGGAGGAGGAGTGAGATGGGGAGAGGAGGAGGAGTGGGATGGGGGAGGAGGAGGAGTGAGATGGGGAGAGGAGGAGGAGTGAGATGGGGAGAGGAGGAGGAGTGAGATGGGGAGAGGAGGAGTGAGATGGGAGAGGAGGAGGAGATGGGAGAGGAGAGGAAGTGAGATGGGGGAGAGGAGGAGAGAGGGGAGAGGAGGAGTGAGATGGGAGAGGAGGAGGAGTGAGAGGGGAAGAGGAGGGAGTGAGATGGGGAGAGGAGGAGGAGGAGATGGGGAGAGGAGAGGAGTGAGATGGGGAGAGGAGGAGGAGTGAGATGGGAGAGGAGGAGGGTGAGATGGGGAGAGGAGGAGGAGTGAGAGGGGAGAGGAGAGGAGTGAGATGGGGAGAGGAGGAGGAGGAGATGGGGAGAGGAGGAGGAGTGAGAGGGGGAGAGAGGAGGAGTGAGATGGGGAGAGGAGGAGGAGTGAGATGGGAGAGGAGGAGGAGGAGGGAGATGGGAGAGGAGGAGGGTGAGATGGGGAGAGGAGAGGAGTGAGAGGGGAGAGGAGGAGGAGGGAGGGAGGGGAGTGAGATGGGGAGAGGAGGAGTGAGAGGGGGAGAGGAGGAGGAGGAGATGGGGAGAGGAGGAGGAGTGAGATGGGGAGAGGAGGAGGGAGAAGGGGAGAGGAGGAGTGAGAGGAGAGAGGAGGAGGTGAGATGGGGAGGAGGAGGAGGAGATGGGGAGAGGAGGAGGAGTGAGAGGGGAGAGGAGGAGGAGTGAGAGGGGAGAGGAGGAGGGTGAGAGGGGAGAGGAGGAGGAGTGAGATGGGGAGAGGAGGAGGAGTGAGAGGGGGAGAGAGGAGGAGTGAGATGGGGAGAGAGGAGGAGGGAGGGGAGAGGAGGAGGAGTGAGATGGGGAGAGGAGGGAGGGGAGAGGGGAGAGGAGGAGGAGTGAGGGGAGAGGAGGAGGGGAGAGGAGGAGAGGAGTGAGATGGGAGAGGAGGAGGAGGAGGGGAGAGGAGGAGTGGAGGGGAGAGGAGGAGTGAGATGGGAGAGAGGAGTGAGAGGGAGAGGAGGAGTGAGATGGGGAGAGGAGAGGAGTGAGATGGGGAGAGGAGGAGTGAGAGGGGGAGAGGAGGAGGAGGAGTGAGATGGGGGAGAGGGAGGAGGGTGAGATGGGGAGAGGAGGAGGAGTGAGATGGGGAGAGGAGGAGGAGTGAGATGGGAGAGGAGGAGGGTGAGGATGGGGGAGAGGAGGAGGAGTGAGATGGGAGAGGAGGAGGAGTGAGATGGGGAGAGGAGGGTGAGATGGGGAGAGGAGGAGTGAGATGGGGAAGAGGAGGAGTGAGATGGGGAGAGGAGGAGGAGTGAGATGGGGAGGAGGAGGGAGTGAGGATGGGGAGAGGAGGAGGAGTGAGATGGGGAGAGGAGGAGAAGTGAGATGGGGAGAGGAGGAGTGAGATGGGGAGAGAGGAGGAGTGAGAGGGAGAGAGGAGGAGTGAGAGGGGAGAGGGGAGGAGTGAGATGGGGAGAGGAGGAGGAGTGAGATGGGAGAGGAGGAGTGAGAGGGGAGGGAGGAGGAGTGAGATGGGGAGAGGAGGAGGAGTAAGATGGGGAGAGGAGGAGGAGTAAGCTGGGGAGAGGAGGAGTGAGATGGGGAGAGGAGGAGGAGTGAGATGAGGAGAGGAGGAGGAGTGAGATGGGAGAGGAGGAGTGAGATGGGGAGAGGAGGAGGAGTGGATGGGGAGAGGAGGAGGAGAGATGGGGAGAGGAGGAGGAGTGAGATGGGGAGAGGAGGAGGAGTGAGATGGGGAGAGGAGGAGGAGTGAGATGGGAGAGGAGGAGGAGTGAGATGGGGAGAGGAGGAGGAGTGAGATGGGGAGAGGAGGAGGAGTGAGATGGGAGAGGAGGAGGAGTGAGATGGGGAGAGGAGGAGGAGTGAGATGGGGAGAGGAGGAGGAGTGAGATGGGGAGAGGAGGAGGAGTGAGATGGGGAGAGGAGGAGGAGTGAGATGGGGAGAGGAGGAGGAGTGAGATGGGGAGAGGAGGAGTGAGATGGGGAGGAGGTGGAGTGAGATGGGGAGAGGAGGAGTGAGATGGGGAGAGGAGGAGGAGTGAGATGGGGAGAGGAGGGGGGAAGGAGGAGGAAGACTGATGAGAATCCTACTGTGTGGTGAGATGTTGCTACTGCTGGCCTGCTGGGGTAAGCTGGAGGAGAAGGAGCAAGGCTGACGATGGCAGGGGGCCTACACGATGAGGGATATGGGGTTCCTTCACAAGATTTGAGGAAATCCTTTAGGAAGGAGAGAGACTCAAAGAATGGTAGTTGTAGGACAGGAGGAGGTGGGGATAGGAGGAAGTAGGATGGGGTGGTGGAAGGTAAGGGTAAGATAGGGTGTGGATAAAGGGGGGGGGGTAGGAGGTAGGATACTACTAGGGAAAGGACAGAGATCCTACACGACGAGGGATCTCTTTAGATTAGGTTCGGGTAAGGATGGCAAAAGATAAGTAGCGTTAGGATAAGGGTACGTAAAGTTAGGTTTGGACAAGGATAGGTTAGGTTAGGTTAGGTTAGGGAGACATTAGTATATTTAGTTAACATTAAAGACAGATTCGGTCACATTAAAAAAGAGGTCATATCAAGTCAGGTCAACTCGGGTCACGTTAAAGGTATTCAACTCCTGAGGCCAAGTTCCAGGGTCGGGGTTGGTGTCAGGAGAGCCCGAAGAAAACTAATGTGGTGAGTGCCTGGGAAGACTCTGGCACTCCCTGGCACCCTTTACACTCCCTGACACCCCATTACACTCCCTGACACTCACTGACACCCCAATGCACCCTCTTACACTCCCTGGCACCCCTTACACTCCCTGACACCCCATTACACACCCTGGCACCACCATACACACCCTGGCACCTCTTACAATCCCTGACACCCCTTTACACTCACTGGCACCCCAATACACCCTCTTACACTCCCTGGCACCCCTTACACACCCTGGCACCCCTTACACTCCCTGGCACCCCTTACACTCCCTGGCACCCCTTTAAACTCCCTGAAACCCGATTACACTCACTGGCACCCCATTACACACCCTGGCACCCCATTACACACCCTGGCACCCCATTACACACCCTGGCACCCCTTACACTCCCTGACACCCCTTTACACTCCCTGAAACCCCATTACACTCACTGACACCACCTTACACTCCCTGACACCACCTTACACCACTTTACACTCCCTGACACCCCTTACACTCCCTTACACCACCTGACACTACCTTACACCACCTTACACTCCCTGACACCAACTTACACCACCTTACACCCCCCTTACACTCCCTGACACCCCTTACACCACCTTACACCCCCTTACACTCCCTGACACCCCTGACACCCCTTACACCACCTTACACCCCCTTACACTCCCTGACACCCCTGACACCCCTTACACTCCCTTACACCACCTTACACTACCTTACACCACCTTACACTCCCTGACACCACCTTACACCACCTTACACCCCCTTACACCACCTTACACCCCCTTACACTACCTTACACCACCTGACACTACCTTACACTACCTTACACTCCCTGACACCACCTTACACCACCTTACACCCCCTTACACCACCTTACACCCCCTTACACTACCTTACACCACCTGACACTACCTTACACCACCTTACACTACCTTACACCCCCCTTACACTCCCTGACACCCCTTACACTCCCTTACACCACCTTACACCACCTTACACCCCCCTTACACTCCCTGACACCCCTTACACTCCCTTACACCACCTTACACCACCTTACACCCCCTTACACTCCCTGACACAATAACATGGAAATTCAGACGTAAAAGAAAAATTAGTTGAGGGAGACGGTAAGTTAAGACATAAAGGAGGACCACTGCAAACTTTACTATCAGGGGGTGTGTGGGGAGAGGGGGGGAGGAGTGGGAGGGGGGAGGGGGAGGAGGGGGAGAGAGGAAGGGAGTGTGTAGGGAGAGGGGGAGGGGAAGAAGGGGAGAGCAGTGCGTGGGGAGAGGAGAGAACAGTGTGTGGGAAGAGGGGGAGGGGGAGGGTAAGGGGAAGAGAAGGAGAGAAAAGAGAGGGAAGGGTAGGAGGGAGAGGGAGGGGACAGGGGGGGGGGGGAAGACTATAACCCAAGAAGTGATGTTAAAGACGAAGGAATGCGGAGTGTCAAGAGGAGTGTGTAGTGTGAGGAGAGTGTAGTGTGAGGAGTGTGTAGTGTGAGGAGTGTGTGGTGTGAGGAGTGTGTAGTGTGGGGAGTGTGTAGTGTGAGGAGAGTGTAGTGTGAGGAGTGTGTAGTGTGAGGAGTGTGTAGTGTGGGGAGTGTGTAGTGTGGGGAGTGTGTAGTGTGAGGAGTGTGTAGTGTGGGGAGTGTGTAGTGTGAGGGAGTGTAGTGTGAGGAGTGTGTAGTGTGAGGAGTGTGTAGTGTGAGGAGTGTGTAGTGTGAGGAGTGTGTAGTGTGAGGAGTGTGTAGTGTGAGGAGTGTGTAGTGTGGGGAGTGTGTAGTGTGAGGAGAGTGTAGTGTGAGGAGTGTGTAGTGTGAGGAGTGTGTAGTGTGAGGAGTGTGTAGTGTGAGGAGTGTGTAGTGTGGGGAGTGTGTAGTGTGGGGAGTGTGTAGTGTGAGGAGTGTGTAGTGTGTGGAGTGTGTAGTGTGAGGAGTGTGTAGTGTGAGGAGTGTGTAGTGTGGGGAGTGTGTAGTGTGAGGAGTGTGTAGTGTGAGGAGTGTGTAGTGTGAGGAGTGTGTAGTGTGAGGAGTGTGTAGTGTGAGGAGTGTGTAGTGTGGGGAGTGTGTAGTGTGAGGAGTGTGTGGTGTGAGGAGTGTGTGGTGTGAGGAGTGTGTGGTGTGAGGAGTGTGTAGTGTGAGGAGTGTGTAGTGTGGGGAGTGTGTAGTGTGAGGAGTGTGTAGTGTGAGGAGTGTGTAGTGTGTGGAGTGTGTAGTGTGAGGAGTGTGTAGTGTGAGGAGTGTGTAGTGTGAGGAGTGTGTAGTGTGAGGAGTGTAGTGTGAGGAGTGTGTAGTGTGGGGAGTGTGTAGTGTGGGGAGTGTGTGGTGTGGGGAGTGTGTGGTGTGGGGAGTGTGTGGTGTGAGGAGTGTGTAGTGTGGGGAGTGTGTAGTGTGAGGAGTGTGTAGTGTGAGGAGTGTGTAGTGTGAGGAGTGTGTAGTGTGAGGAGTGTGTAGTGTGGGGAGTGTGTAGTGTGAGGAGTGTGTAGTGTGGGGAGTGTGTAGTGTGAGGAGTGTGTAGTGTGGGGAGTGTGTAGTGTGAGGAGTGTGTAGTGTGGGGAGTGTGTGGTGTGGGGAGTGTGTAGTGTGGGGAGTGTGTAGTGTGAGGAGTGTGTAGTGTGAGGAGTGTGTAGTGTGAGGAGTGTAGTGTGAGGAGTGTGTAGTGTGAGGAGTGTGTAGTGTGAGGAGTGTGTAGTGTGAGGAGTGTGTTGTGAGGAGTGTGTAGTGTGAGGAGTGTGTAGTGTGAGGAGTGTGTAGTGTGAGGAGTGTGTAGTGTGAGGAGTGTGTAGTGTGTGGAGTGTGTAGTGTGAGGAGTGTGTAGTGTGAGGAGTGTGTAGTGTGAGGAGTGTGTAGTGTGGGGAGTGTGTAGTGTGAGGAGTGTGTAGTGTGGGGAGTGTGTAGTGTGAGGAGTGTGCAGTGTGGGGAGTGTGTAGTGTGAGGAGAGTGTGGTGTGAGGAGTGTGTAGTGTGGGGAGTGTGTAGTGTGAGGAGTGTAGTGTGAGGAGTGTGTAGTGTGAGGAGTGTGTAGTGTGGGGAGTGTGTGGTGTGAGGAGTGTGTAGTGTGGGGAGTGTGTAGTGTGAGGAGTGTGTTGTGTGGGGAGTGTGTAGTGTGAGGAGTGTGTAGTGTGGGGAGTGTGTAGTGTGAGGAGTGTGTAGTGTGGGGAGTGTGTGGTGTGGGGAGTGTGTGGTGTGGGGAGTGTGTAGTGTGTAGTGTGAGGAGTGTGTAGTGTGAGGAGTGTGTAGTGTGAGGAGTGTGTAGTGTGAGGAGTGTGTAGTGTGGGGAGTGTGTAGTGTGAGGAGTGTTAGTGTGAGGAGTGTGTAGTGTGAGGAGTGTGTAGTGTGAGGAGTGTGTAGTGTGGGGAGTGTGTAGTGTGAGGAGTGTGTAGTGTGGGGAGTGTGTAGTGTGAGGAGTGTGTAGTGTGAGGAGTGTGTAGTGTGGGGAGTGTGTAGTGTGAGGAGTGTGTAGTGTGAGTGTGTAGTGTGAGGAGTGTGTAGTGTGAGGAGTGTGTAGTGTGGGGAGTGTGTAGTGTGAGGAGTGTGTAGTGTGAGGAGTGTGTAGTGTGAGGAGTGTGTAGTGTGAGGAGTGTGTAGTGTGAGGAGTGTGTAGTGTGGGGAGTGTGTAGTGTGAGGAGTGTGTAGTGTGAGGAGTGTGTAGTGTGAGGAGTGTGTAGTGTGGGAGTGTGTAGTGTGGGGAGTGTGTAGTGTGAGGAGTGTGTAGTGTGGGGAGTGTGTAGTGTGAGGAGTGTGCAGTGTGGGGAGTGTGTAGTGTGAGGAGTGTGTAGTGTGAGGAGTGTGTAGTGTGAGGAGTGTGTAGTGTGAGGAGTGTGTAGTGTGAGGAGTGTGTAGTGTGGGGAGTGTGTAGTGAGGGGAGTGTGTAGTGTGAGGAGTGTGTAGTGTGGGAGTGTGTAGTGTGAGGAGTGTGTAGTGTGTGGAGTGTGTAGTGTGTGGAGTGTGTAGTGTGAGGAGTGTGTAGTGTGAGGAGTGTGTAGTGTGGGGAGTGTGTAGTGTGGGGAGTGTGTAGTGTGGGGAGTGTGTAGTGTGAGGAGTGTGTAGTGTGAGGAGTGTGTAGTGTGAGGAGTGTGTGGTGTGAGGAGTGTGTGGTGTGAGGAGAGTGTAGTGTGGGGAGTGTGTAGTGTGAGGAGTGTGTAGTGTGGGGAGTGTGTAGTGTGGGGAGTGTGTAGTGTGAGGAGTGTGTAGTGTGAGGAGTGTGTAGTGTGAGGAGTGTGTAGTGTGAGGAGTGTGTAGTGTGAGGAGTGTAGTGTGAGGAGTGTGTAGTGTGGGGAGTGTGTAGTGTGGGGAGTGTGTAGTGTGAGGAGTGTGTAGTGTGAGGAGTGTGTAGTGTGAGGAGTGTGTAGTGTGAGGAGTGTGTAGTGTGGGGAGTGTGTAGTGTGGGGAGTGTGTAGTGTGGGGAGTGTGTAGTGTGGGGAGTGTGTAGTGTGAGGAGTGTGTAGTGTGTGGAGTGTGTAGTGTGAGGGACGCGTAGAATGAGGACATACTGAAACCACAACAAACCTCACAGCGCTACACCAGACGAACGTTCGCCAGACTAGTGCCACCACAGGCGTTGTTACACAGCAGGAGACAGAACTTTACAAACTTATATTAGATAATTAGATAAGATTGTTAGTTTGTTCACGTTATAACACACACGGGCCACAACTCTTCCATAGTATATATTACATAATACTGTACCTCTGCTTAACTATATTCAAAACAAGTAATCGTATAAAACATTACACCTGTAGTTGCTTTCCCCAACCTGTAATTTGGGTGTGCAATCTACCTGTCTTTTTTTTATAAAGGTGACGCCCTAACCAATACTTGAGTACCAGTGTCAACGAGTGTAGGCTGACCTCACCCCTGGCCTGTAGGTGCAGTATGTGATCAAGTGCGACCTTTTACACTCCATGGCGGGATTCTCTCTGGTGTTATTTTATGTGATGTGATGTTTGTCCGAGTACTGTACTGTACCTCTGAGGTAAAGTCGACCCTCACATTCAACACAACGAGTGTGGGACACGTCGACACATATGGCGTGTCATTCGGATATCCAGGCCAGATGTGTCAAGGTGTCAGCCACGCCAGATGTGTCAAGGTGTCAGCCACGCCAGCTGTGTAAAGCGGCCCAACACCGCAGCTGCGTCAAGTTACGCCCTGGCCCCTGTAAATGTCAGCCGGTCGTGACCACAAGTTATGGGTCCTGCTGTTACCACCTGTCGTGTATTGAGGTAGGAGAGTTGACTGCCCACACACCTTTATGACCCGTGTTACCTGTCGTCCTCTTCAGATAAGATTCATTACAACACCTTTTTTCGTCTCTCTCTCTCTCTCTTTCTCTCTCTCTCTCTCTCTTTCTCTCTCTCTCTTTCTCTCTTTTTCTCTCTCTCTCCACTTTCTTTCTGTTTCTCCTTAACCTGCATTTTTCCTGTTTCTCTCCTTCCATTTTTATTCACCTGTCTCCTCCTTTCTTTCTCTTTATTATCTTCTCTCTTTCTACCTACTTCTATATTTCTTTCACCTATTCTCTCCTTTCCTCTCACTCCTTTCCTTTACCTTTCTCTCTCTCTCTATTTTCCCTTTCTCTCTTTATATATTTTTTTCTGTCTTCTCTTTTCAATATGTGTCTGTCTGTCTGTTCTCTGTCTGTCTGTCTGTCTGTTCTCTCCATTAGCACCAGTGATCTTAATCTCACGTCACTAATCTCACTAAGATCACTAGATTATCTCCTTATAATTCCTAACTTATCTCAGTTCACACACACGATCACACACACACACACACACACACACACACACACACACACACACACACACACACACACATATACACAAACACACACACACACACACACACACACACAGACACACACGCGAGAGTAAGTGAAATTTTAACTGAATTTACATAAAATTAAGAGTAAATGAGAGACAACTCCTCTACCCACTCTGACTGACTGACTGACTGACTGACTGTTTGACTGAGTGGATGAATGACCGGGTTCTGAAAGGGTCGTAACAGTATATAAAACTCATCATGTTAGTTACTTGGTTAGGTTAGGTTAGGTAAGGTTAGGTTAGGTTAGGTAAGGTTAGGTAAGGTTAGGTTAGGTTAGGTTAGGTTAGGTTAAGGTTAGGTAAGGTGAGGTTTGGTTAGGTTAGGTTAGGTTAGGTAAGGTTAGGTTAGGTTAGGTAAGGTTAGGTTAGGTTAAGGTGAGGTTAGTTAAGGTTAGGTAAGGTGAGGTTTGGTTAGGTAAGGTTAGGTAAGGTGAGGTTACGTAAGGTGAGGTTAGGTTAGGTAAGGTGAGGTTAGGTTAGGTTAGGTTAAGGTGAGGTTAGTTAAGGTTAGGTTAGGTAAGGTGAGGTTAGGTTAGGTTAGGTTAGGTGAGGTTAGGTTAGGTTAGGTTAGGTAAGGTGAGGTTAGGTTGGGTTAGGTTAGGTTAGGTTAGGTTAGGTTAAGTTAGGTTAGGTAAGGTTAGGTTAGGTTAAGTGAGTTTGATAGGTTAGGCTAAGTCAAGTGTTCCCCTTTTATATCGAAAAAAAAACCAACACTCAATACTTAGAAAAAAAATCCCACAGTAACAACACGAAAAATCGCCAAACAAATCAATTTTCTGACGAGTTTACCTAACCTAACCTAACCTAACCTAACCGAGATATTTACCCCATCTCTTTCCTCTTGACCAATAAATAGATAAAACAAAACAAAATAATAATAAAATAATTCAAAAATACAAATAAAAAAGGCAGATAAAATAGAAATTATTGCCTAAATGATATTGTATTCTCAAATGTTTCATAATATTGTATTTTGTATTGTATTAAATATCTTATCATTCCTGTATACATGAGGACTGACTTGGGTGTGTATTTTAAGAAGGTGAAGAAAAGTGTGTTAGAGTTTACTGCTTATCTCTCCTCTTTCTCCCTCTCTCCTTTCTTCTTACTCCTTCTACTCACTCCTACTCCTCTTCCTTCATCCTTTCTTCTTACTCCTCCTCCTTCTTCTTCTTCCTCCTACTCATCCTCAATTCTTCCCCACTCTCTCAACCTTCCTGTTCCTTCTGGCTCCTATCCCTCCCTCCCTCCCTCCCTCCTCCTCCTTACTCCTTTCCCTCCCTATTACTCCTCACCCTCCTCTCCTTCCCTCCTACTCCTCCCTCCCCCTCCTCCAAATGGATCCTTCCCTTGAAAATACGACAATAAACGTTCGGTTCAGCCACAATACTGGAGACCATAGGATGATGTGAGGATACGACACACTACAAGAGGCTGCCAGGATGATGTGAGGATACGACACACTACAAGAGGCTGCTAGGATGATGTTGTGAGGATACGACACACTACAAGAGGCTGCCAGGATGTTGTGAGGATACGACACACTACAAGAGGCTGTCAGGATGATGTGAGGATACGACACACTACAAGAGGCTGCCAGGATGATGTGAGGATACGACACACTACAAGAGGCTGCTAGGATGATGTTGTGAGGATACGACACACTACAAGAGGCTGCCAGGATGTTGTGAGGATACGACACACTACAAGAGGCTGCTAGGATGATGTTGTGAGGATACGACACACTACAAGAGGCTGCCAGGATGATGTTGTGAGGATACGACACACTATAAGAGGCTGCTAGGATGATGTGAGGATACGACACACTACAAGAGGCTGCCAGGATGTTGTGAGGATACGACACACTACAAGAGGCTGCTAGGATGATGTTGTGAGGATACGACACACTACAAGAGGCTGCTAGGATGATGTGAGGATACGACACACTACAAGAGGCTGCTAGGATGATGTGAGGATACGACACACTACAAGAGGCTGCCAGGATGATGTTGTGAGGATACGACACACTACAAGAGGCTGCTAGGATGATGTGAGGATACGACACACTACAAGAGGCTGCTAGGATGATGTGAGGATACGACACACTACAAGAGGCTGCTAGGATGATGTTGTGAGGATACGACACACTACAAGAGGCTGCCAGGATGATGTTGTGAGGATACGACACACTACAAGAGGCTGCTAGGATGATGTGAGGATACGACACACTACAAGAGGCTGCTAGGATGTTGTGAGGATACGACACACTACAAGAGGCTGCTAGGATGATGTGAGGATACGACACACTACAAGAGGCTGCCAGGATGATGATGTGAGGATACGACACACTACAAGAGGCTGCTAGGATGATGTTGTGAGGATACGACACACTACAAGAGGCTGCCAGGATGATGTTGTGAGGATACGACACACTACAAGAGGCTGCTAGGATGATGTGAGGATACGACACACTATAAGAGGCTGCCAGGATGGTGTGAGGATACGACACACTACAAGAGGCTGCCAGGATGATGATGTGAGGATACGACACACTACAAGAGGCTGCCAGGATGATGTTGTGAGGATACGACACACTACAAGAGGCTGCTAGGATGATGTTGTGAGGATACGACACACTACAAGAGGCTGCCAGGATGATGTGAGGATACGACACACTACAAGAGGCTGCTAGGATGATGTTGTGAGGATACGACACACTACAAGAGGCTGCTAGGATGATGTTGTGAGGATACGACACACTACAAGAGGCTGCCAGGATGATGTGAGGATACGACACACTACAAGAGGATGCTAGGATGATGTGAGGATACGACACACTACAAGAGGCTGCTAGGATGATGTTGTGAGGATACGACACACTACAAGAGGCTGCTAGGATGATGTTGTGAGGATACGACACACTACAAGAGGCTGCCAGGATGATGTGAGGATACGACACACTACAAGAGGCTGCTAGGATGTTGTGAGGATACGACACACTACAAGAGGCTGCCAGGATGTTGTGAGGATACGACACACTACAAGAGGCTGCTAGGATGATGTGAGGATACGACACACTACAAGAGGCTGCTAGGATGATGTGAGGATACGACACACTACAAGAGGCTGCCAGGATGATGTGAGGATACGACACACTACAAGAGGCTGCTAGGATGATGTTGTGAGGATACGACACACTACAAGAGGCTGCTAGGATGATGTTGTGAGGATACGACACACTACAAGAGGCTGCCAGGATGTTGTGAGGATACGACACACTACAAGAGGCTGCCAGGATGATGGTGTGAGGATACGACACACTACAAGAGGCTGCTAGGATGATGTGAGGATACGACATGCTATAAGAGGCTGCCGGGATGATGTGAGGATACGACACACTACAAGAGGCTGCTAGGATGATGTTGTGAGGATACGACACACTACAAGAGGCTGCCAGGATGATGTGTGAGGATACGACACACTACAAGAGGCTGCCAGGATGATGTGAGGATACGACACACTACAAGAGGCTGCCAGGATGATTGTGAGGATACGACACACTACAAGAGGCTGCCAGGATGTTGTGAGGATACGACACACTACAAGAGGCTGCTAGGATGATGTGAGGATACGACACACTACAAGAGGCTGCTAGGATGATGTGAGGATACGACACACTACAAGAGGCTGCCAGGATGATGTTGTGAGGATACGACACACTACAAGAGGCTGCTAGGATGATGTTGTGAGGATACGACACACTACAAGAGGCTGCCAGGATGTTGTGAGGATACGACACACTACAAGAGGCTGCCAGGATGATGTGTGAGGATACGACACACTACAAGAGGCTGCTAGGATGATGTGAGGATACGACACACTACAAGAGGCTGCAGGATGATGTGAGGATACGACACACTACAAGAGGCTGCTAGGATGATGTTGTGAGGATACGACACACTACAAGAGGCTGCCAGGATGATGATGTGAGGATACGACACACTACAAGAGGCTGCTAGGATGATGTTGTGAGGATACGACACACTACAAGAGGCTGCCAGGATGATGTGAGGATACGACACACTACAAGAGGCTGCCAGGATGTTGTGAGGATACGACACACTACAAGAGGCTGCTAGGATGATGTGAGGATACGACACACTACAAGAGGCTGCTAGGATGATGTGAGGATACGACACACTACAAGAGGCTGCCAGGATGATGTTGTGAGGATACGACACACTACAAGAGGCTGCCAGGATGATGTGAGGATACGACACACTACAAGAGGCTGCCAGGATGATGTGAGGATACGACACACTACAAGAGGCTGCCAGGATGTTGTGAGGATACGACACACTACAAGAGGCTGCCAGGATGATGTTGTGAGGATACGACACACTACAAGAGGCTGCTAGGATGATGTTGTGAGGATACGACACACTACAAGAGGCTGCCAGGATGATGTGAGGATACGACACACTACAAGAGGCTGCTAGGATGATGTGAGGATACGACACACTACAAGAGGCTGCCAGGATGATGTGAGGATACGACACACTACAAGAGGCTGCCAGGATGATGTGAGGATACGACACACTACAAGAGGCTGCCAGGATGATGTGAGGATACGACACACTACAAGAGGCTGCCAGGATGTTGTGAGGATACGACACACTACAAGAGGCTGCTAGGATGATGTGAGGATACGACACACTACAAGAGGCTGCCAGGATGATGTGAGGATACGACACACTACAAGAGGCTGCCAGGATGTTGTGAGGATACGACACACTACAAGAGGCTGCTAGGATGATGTGAGGATACGACACACTACAAGAGGCTGCCAGGATGATGTGAGGATACGACACACTACAAGAGGCTGCCAGGATGATGTGAGGATACGACACACTACAAGAGGCTGCTAGGATGATGATGTGAGGATACGACACACTACAAGAGGCTGCTAGGATGATGTGAGGATACGACACACTACAAGAGGCTGCTAGGATAATGATGTGAGGATACGACACACTACAAGAGGCTGCTAGGATGATGTTGTGAGGATACGACACACTACAAGAGGCTGCTAGGATGATGATGTGAGGATACGACACACTACAAGAGGCTGCTAGGATGATGATGTGAGGATACGACACACTATAAGAGGCTGCTAGGATGATGATGTAAGGATACGACACACTACAAGAGGCTGCTAGGATGATGTGAGGATACGACACACTATAAGAGGCTGCTAGGATGATGATGTGAGGATACGACACACTACAAGAGGCTGCTAGGATGATGATGTAAGGATACGACACACTACAAGAGGCTGCTAGGATGATGTGAGGATACGACACACTACAAGAGGCTGCTAGGATGATGATGTGAGGATACGACACACTACAAGAGGCTGCTAGGATGTTGTGAGGATACGACACACTACAAGAGGCTGCCAGGATGATGTGAGGATACGACACACTACAAGAGGCTGCTAGGATGATGTTGTGAGGATACGACACACTACAAGAGGCTGCTAGGATGATGTGAGGATACGACACACTACAAGAGGCTGCTAGGATGATGTGAGGATACGACACACTACAAGAGGCTGCTAGGATGATGTTGTGAGGATACGACACACTACAAGAGGCTGCCAGGATGATGTTGTGAGGATACGACACACTACAAGAGGCTGCCAGGATGATGTGAGGATACGACACACTATAAGAGGCTGCTAGGATGATGTTGTGAGGATACGACACACTACAAGAGGCTGCCAGGATGTTGTGAGGATACGACACACTACAAGAGGCTGCTAGGATGTTGTGAGGATACGACACACTACAAGAGGCTGCCGGGATGTTGTGAGGATACGACACACTACAAGAGGCTGCTAGGATGTTGTGAGGATACGACACACTACAAGAGGCTGCTAGGATGTTGTGAGGATACGACACACTACAAGAGGCTGCTAGGATGATGTGAGGATACGACACACTACAAGAGGCTGCCAGGATGATGTTGTGAGGATACGACACACTACAAGAGGCTGCCAGGATGATGTGAGGATACGACACACTACAAGAGGCTGCCAGGATGATGTGAGGATACGACACACTACAAGAGGCTGCTAGGATGTTGTGAGGATACGACACACTACAAGAGGCTGCTAGGATGATGTTGTGAGGATACGACACACTACAAGAGGCTGCTAGGATGATGTTGTGAGGATACGACACACTACAAGAGGCTGCCAGGATGTTGTGAGGATACGACACACTACAAGAGGCTGCTAAGATGATGTGAGGATACGACACACTACAAGAGGCTGCTAGGATGTTGTGAGGATACGACACACTATAAGAGGCTGCTAGGATGATGTTGTGAGGATACGACACACTATAAGAGGCTGCTAGGATGATGTTGTGAGGATACGACACGCTACAAGAGGCTGCCAGGATGTTGTGAGGATACGACACACTACAAGAGGCTGCTAGGATGATGTTGTGAGGATACGACACACTACAAGAGGCTGCTAGGATGATGTGAGGATACGACACACTACAAGAGGCTGCCAGGATGATGTGAGGATACGACACACTACAAGAGGCTGCCAGGATGATGTTGTGAGGATACGACACACTACAAGAGGCTGCCAGGATGATGTGAGGATACGACACACTACAAGAGGCTGCCAGGATGATGTTGTGAGGATACGACACACTACAAGAGGCTGCCAGGATGATGTGAGGATACGACACACTACAAGAGGCTGCTAGGATGATGTTGTGAGGATACGACACACTACAAGAGGCTGCTAGGATGATGTGAGGATACGACACACTACAAGAGGCTGCCAGGATGTTGTGAGGATACGACACACTACAAGAGGCTGCCAGGATGTTGTGAGGATACGACACACTACAAGAGGCTGCTAGGATGTTGTGAGGATACGACACACTACAAGAGGCTGCTAGGATGATGTGAGGATACGACACACTACAAGAGGCTGCTAGGATGATGTTGTGAGGATACGACACACTACAAGAGGCTGCCAGGATGATGTTGTGAGGATACGACACACTACAAGAGGCTGCTAGGATGATGTTGTGAGGATACGACACACTACAAGAGGCTGCCAGGATGATGTGAGGATACGACACACTACAAGAGGCTGCCAGGATGATGTTGTGAGGATACGACACACTACAAGAGGCTGCCAGGATGTTGTGAGGATGCGACACACTACAAGAGGCTGCTAGGATATGTTGTGAGGATACGACACACTACAAGAGGCTGCTAGGATGATGTGAGGATACGACACACTACAAGAGGCTGCCAGGATGATGTGAGGATACGACACACTACAAGAGGCTGCTAGGATGATGATGTGAGGATACGACACACTACAAGAGGCTGCCAGGATGATGTTGTGAGGATACGACACACTACAAGAGGCTGCTAGGATGATGTGAGGATACGACACACTACAAGAGGCTGCTAGGATGATGTTGTGAGGATACGACACACTACAAGAGGCTGCCAGGATGATGTTGTGAGGATACGACACGCTACAAGAGGCTGCCAGGATGATGTTGTGAGGATACGACACACTACAAGAGGCTGCTAGGATGATGTGAGGATACGACACACTACAAGAGGCTGCTAGGATGATGTGAGGATACGACACACTACAAGAGGCTGCTAGGATGATGTTGTGAGGATACGACACACTACAAGAGGCTGCCAGGATGATGTTGTGAGGATACGACACGCTACAAGAGGCTGCCAGGATGATGTTGTGAGGATACGACACACTACAAGAGGCTGCTAGGATGATGTGCGGATACGACACACTACAAGAGGCTGCTAGGATGATGTTGTGAGGATACGACACACTACAAGAGGCTGCCAGGATGATGTTGTGAGGATACGACACGCTACAAGAGGCTGCCAGGATGATGTTGTGAGGATACGACACACTATAAGAGGCTGCCAGGATGATGTGAGGATACGACACACTACAAGAGGCTGCCAGGATGATGTGAGGATACGACACACTATAAGAGGCTGCTAGGATGATGTTGTGAGGATACGACACACTACAAGAGGCTGCCAGGATGATGTGAGGATACGACACACTACAAGTGGCTGCCAGGATGATGTGAGGATACGACACACTACAAGAGGCTGCCAGGATGATGTTGTGAGGATACGACACGCTACAAGAGGCTGCCAGGATGTTGTGAGGATACGACACACTAAGGCTGCCAGGATGGTAGTGTCATGAGGATACAACACACTACATGTGTCTCTCAGGCACACGTCATAGAAGGGCAAAGGTCCAATCACTACACGTCATAGTGGATCAAGGAGCCAATCACAGTACGTCAGACCCACATACGCGTGGATTTAGAAGGTCCCACGCACCCAAGGCAATGTCGTACAGAAACTAGACAAATATGGCGGAAGTGTATCGCGGTAACTCAGCACAGACACGCTCACACAGGAAGGTTCTCACGGGAAGCTGACAAGTTTGTCCTTCCTTTAAAGACGTTTCTTAACTTTGTTTGTAAACTGTGGTTATGTTGTCAACATGTTCTGAGTTTATTGTGAGACGGTGTGTGTGTGTGTGTGTGTGTGTGTGTGTGTGTGTGTGTGTGTGCGCGTGTGTGTGTGCGCGTGTGTGTGCGCGTGTGTGTGTGTGTGTGCGCGTGTGTGTGTGTGTGTGTGTGTGTGTGCGTGCGTGCGTGTGTGCGTGTGTGTGCGTGCGTGTGTGTGTGTGCGCGTGTGTGTGTGCGTGTGTGTGTGTGTGTGTGCGTGCGTGCGTGTGTGTGCGTGCGCGTGTGTGTGTGTGTGTGTTTGTGATCTCTTGCTTCTCTCATGGCTGTCATTTTCTATCTATCTCACTACCAAAATTTTTCATCCTCTCTATCTTTCTCTTTTTCACCAATTATCTCTCTTTCTCTCTACTATTCCTCTCTCTCTCTCTCTCTCTCTACCTCACCCATCTCCTCTCTACCTACCCCCCCACCACCTCTTCTCTCTCTCTCTCTCTCTCTCTCTCTCTCTCTCTCTCAAGAACGTACCTCAACACACACACACGATGATAAATTAATTCCTCCTCAAGTTCGACAGATTAACTCTAGACAGATGTGTGTGTGTGTGTGTGTGTGTGTGTGTGTATCTGAGTTTGCATGAGTGTATGTTGGTGTATATCTGAGTGTATATCTAAGTGTGTATAGGAGTGTGTATCTGAGTGTATATAAGTGTATGAGTATTACTGCGTATGAGTCAGGAGGAGGCAGGAAGTGATGTGTTAATAACCTAACCTGACCTAACCTAACTAAAACCGGGACTAACTCAGCTTAGATTAACCTAACCATATCTGAGATCTTAATCTAAGCTGAGTTAAGTTAATTTCAATCGAACTGAATGTAATATAACCTAACCAAATTCAACCTTAACACAACTACACTACCACTTTAACTTAACCCAATTTAAGAAAAAGGTTAGGTTAGGTTGGGTTAGGTTGGGTTAGGTTAGGTTAGGTTAGTATTTTGAAACAGCTGACAATACCGCAAACTTCAATTAATAATTGACCCACACTCCAACAGGACCACTATGGTAGTACATTACACGCCATAATTGACTCAGAATATTTGAGTTGGCCTTTTGGCACTAACTACTACTACTACTACTACTACCTATTACTATTATCAATGTTATTATTGTTATTATTATTACTACTGTTATTGCTATTACTAACTATTATTATTACTACTACCACATTCAATAACTTTACTTTTAAAGTTCCTCAAACCTCCCTCAATAGCCACACCTTCGCCGCTATTTTATTACCTTAAAATTAAAAAACCTAAATCAAAAGTAGCTACCCAAGCTGTGCTGAGTTAGTTGAGACGCATATCTATGTGGCATTTCGTGACTGTAGCCTCATAGTCAAAATCTACGACCGTTGTCGGCTTTGGGGCCGACGATCTCGTTCCCCTGAGGCAGAGCAATGCAAACCTAAGCAGAGAGAAGGACAGTCGACATCTCAACCAGGCTGTAACGTAACTTCTGGGCTGCTGCTTCTGTTCGGATATCACCTACGCGAGTCTGGCGTAGAAACATCTTGCACTTGATCCCATCCCACCAGAGGTTGTGAAGCTGCCCTGATCAACATTCAGAATTTTCTCCCCATAAGCCCTGATCTTGTCATTCCCAGTCCTCCTGTGTGCAGCGCCGAGAGCTAGGTTACGGTGACATGCGGCCATGGGATCGAAAATCCTTATGTCAAAGAAGGCTTGCTGTCCCTCCATCCAGAATCCTCGAGTACTGGCGTCAACACGGGCTTCGTTGGATGTGTTTGAAGTCCTGTGACGGAGGTTCTTACCGTCCAATGGAAGGAGGGGCGGTTCCACCTTGACGTCGTGGCAGATTTCCTTCAACATATTTGCTGTAAGGTCCCTTACTTCGTCATGCCTCATGCATACGAAGCCCCCTTTCTTGCACACCATGGCGTGATCGACGTCATAGGAAAAGCCACACCCGCATAGGGAGGGCAAACCTTCTACTGGCCTACCGTACCTTAGAGCAATGGCATCTGTAAATTCTTGTTTATTAAGACTAAAACCTTTTGCCCTTATCGGTAACGATGTTAGCCAGTTCGAGGCGCCCACCTCCTGCGCTATAGTTACTTTTTTTTTTAAGTTCTCTGGCAATTGCTACAACAGTTGTTGCAGCTTATCGCTTTGGCTGTGCTGCCGTTCTGTCATAATGGACCGTCGAATCTTGTTTAATTAAATGGTGTCCACCTGACTTGTTGCATTCTGAGCTATTATGTGTTCAGCGAGGGCTGCCGTGAGCTTGACAGAGTTCTGATGTTCTGTGGCAGCAAGCTCCTCTCGGTGGTAGTGCATTGAGTGACCTTTCTGCTGGTAGAGGAGGGTCCAATATCAGGGATAGTGCGCATCATGTAATTCCAGCGATGCTTGACTCCATGGGTGAATGCCGCAAAAGCCGCATGTGGCTCTGTGTTAGCAATATCAGACAGAGCTTGGATTACCACGCCTAGATGTCTTTGACCCTTTGGTATTTTGACCTCACTTCCATCGAACACCTCCATTGCCCGTTCATAGTGTTCTGGCTTCACAATGAGGAAGGACTTGCTGGCATTTGGGTGGTGCCCTATTTGTGGGCCTCGTGATGTTACCAGGTCCCACCGCTCTTTGATGTCCTCCACTTTTCCTGCTCCTGTTAGGTCGTCAGCGTACGCCACTTCCTTGACCTCGGTTGTTTCATATTTTATTGTGTGTTGGAGCACGGATAGGCCTAGTGCGTACATTGCCATGGCGACAGGGCCCCCCTGCGTTGTTCCATCAGTTGACTCTATGGTGGTATCTCCTCTTAGGGCCTTGAAGCTTGTTATATAGAAGTCTGAAGGGCACATTCAATACTACTACTACTACTACTACTACTACTACTACTATTATTATTATTACCCCTACAAACGCTTCTACAACTAGCACTACTAATTAAATACTACTACTAACGACTGTATTACTATCACTAACTATCACTACTCCCAAATACCACCGCCACCACCACCACCACCACCACAAACCACACAACAAAAAGCCCTCCCCCCCCCCCCCCCACCACTTAAGCCACCGATCAGGAGAAGTAAACGCGGGTTGTATAGTGTCGTGGAAAACTGCTTATCCGAACCGGATATAAACACACAATTTTATCCCACTGAAAAATAGCAATAAATTAGAGTGGAGAAATTTTTTTATACAGCGTCCGAAAACTTGGCTTTATCCGGGTGAGAAAAATGGTTGTGTTGTCGTGTGGGAGGAGAGAGCGTTTTATGTATATTTTTGTTATTGTATTATTCTTAGGTTTTGAGAAGATGTATTGGTTTATTCCCAGACCGAGCTTATCCCTTTCATTATATACAAATCAATAAATAGAAAGATGATGATGATGATGATGATGATAATAAAATAATAATGATACAAAAAATTATAATAAAATTAGTAATAATAAATAAATAATAATAAAAGTAGTAGTAATAATAATAATAATAATAGAAGGTAGAGACGTACAAACAAACACAGGGGATCTCGACCTCCCCAGTGACCACGATGAGAGAGAGAGAGAGAGAGAGAGAGAGAGAGAGAGAGAGAGAGAGAGAGAGAGAGAGAGAGAGAGAGAGAGAGAGACCACCCTTCAGTTTTATTGTAAACCGATTTTCCTCATTACCTCAAACTGCCCATTATGACCTACAGTTGTCCTTCCCGTCACCCTTACAGCTGTCCCCCTCACCCTCCCCATCACCCTTACAGCTGCCCCCCTCACCCTTCCCGTCACCCTTACAGCTGCCCCCCTCACCCTTCCCGTCACCCTTACACCTGTCACCCTCCACCCATACACCTGTAACCCCTTACCCTTCCCACCACCCTTACACCTGTCACCCCTCACCCTCCCCATCACCCTTACACCTGTTACCCCTCACCCTCCTCGTCACCCTTACACCTGTCACCCCTCACCCTCCCCGTCACCCTTACAGCTATCACACCTCACCCTCCCCATCACCCTTACACCTGTCACCCCTCACCCTTCCCGTCACCCTTACACCTGTCACCCCTCACCCTCCCCGTCACCCTTACAGCTGTCACCCCTCACCCTCCCCGTCACCCTTACAGCTATCACCCCTCACCCTCCCCGTCACCCTTACAGCTGTCACCCCTCACCCTCCCCGTCACCCTTACAGCTGTCACCCCTCACCCTCCCCGTCACCCTTACACCTGTCACCCCTCACCCTCCCCATCACCCTTACACCTGTCACCCCTCACCCTCCCCGTCACCCTTACACCTGTCACCCCTCACCCTCCCCATCACCCTTACACCTGTCACCCCTCACCCTCCCCATCACCCTTACACCTGTCACACCTCACCCTCCCCATCACCCTTACACCTGTCACCCCTCACCCTCCCCATCACCCTTACACCTGTCACACCTCACCCTCCCCGTCACCCTTACAGCTGTCACCCCTCACCCTCCCCGTCACCCTTACAGCTATCACCCCTCACCCTCCCCGTCACCCTTACAGCTGTCACCCCTCACCCTCCCCGTCACCCTTACACCTGTCACCCCTCACCCTCCCCATCACCCTTACACCTGTCACACCTCACCCTCCCCATCACCCTTACACCTGTCACACCTCACCCTCCCCATCACCCTTACACCTGTCACCCCTCACCCTCCCCATCATCCTTACACCTGTCACCCCTCACCCTCCCCATCATCCTTACACCTGTCACACCTCACCCTGCCTTCTTCCTCATTACCCTTCCCCCTTCCCCCTCTTCCCCTCCCCAATAAACTGTCATTACTCCCCCCCCTCCTCCTCCACCCCCCCCCCCTCCACTGTCGCCCACATATTCAATATTTACAACACACTTTACCTCCTCCAGGGACAGACATCACACTGTACTGGCAGAGAGAGAGAGAGAGAGAGAGAGAGAGAGAGAGAGAGAGAGAGAGAGAGAGAGAGAGAGAGAGACGAAAACAACAAAATGATAAATGAAAAGATAAAGAAATTGTAAATAAAAAGGAAACGGAAAAAGAAATTACGATAAGTCAGAATAAATATATAAACATTTGGTTATCTTATGAAAATAATTAAAGAATAACACAAACATTTCTACTAGTTATGATACAACACACAATAATGATACTTAGATAACTATTACACAACACAGTCATCACCACAACACAGTCATCGCCACAACACAGCCATCACCACAACACAGCCATCACCACAACACAGCCATCAACACAACACAGCCATCACCACAACACAGCCATCACCACAACACAGCCATCACCACAACACAGCCATCACCACAACACAGCCATCACCACAACACAGTCATCACCACAACACAGTCATCACCACAACACAGTCATCACCACAACACAGTCATCACCACAACACAGCCATCACCACAACACAGCCATCACCACAACACAGTCATCACCACAACACAGCCATCACCACAACACAGTCACCACACACCATCACCACACAACCATCACACCACCATCACCACACCCTCACCACAACACAACCATCACCACAACACAACCATCACCACACAACCATCACCACAACACAGCCATCACCACAACACAACCATCACCACAACACAGCCATCACCACAACACAGCCATCACCACAACACAGCCATCACCACAACACAACCATCACCACAACACACCCATCACCACAACACAACCATCACCACAACACAGCCATCACCACAACACAGTCATCACCACAACACAGCCATCACCACAACACAACACATCACCACAACACATCACCACAACACAGCCATCACCACAACACAGCCATCACCACAACACAACCATCACCACAACACAACCATCACCACAACACATCACCACAACACAGCCATCACCACAACACAACCATCACCACAACACAACCATCACCACAACACAGCCATCACCACAACACAGCCATCACCACAACACACCCATCACCACAAGACAACCATCACCACAAGACAACCATCACCACAACACACCCATCACCACAACACAACCATCACCACAACACAACCATCACCACAACACATCACCACAACACAACCAACACCACAACACATCACCACAACACAACCATCACCACAACACATCACCACAACACATCACCACAACACAACACCACAACACAACCATCACCACAACACATCACCACAACACAACACCACAACACAACCATCACCACAACACATCACCACAACACATCACCACAACACAACACACCACAATACATCACCACAACACATCACCACAACACAACACCACAACACAACCATCACCACAACACATCACCACAACACAACCATCACCACAACACAACACCACAACACAACCATCACCACAACACATCACCACAACACAACACCACAACACATCACCACAACACATCAGCACAACACAACACACCACAATACATCACCACAACACAACACCACAACACAACCATCACCACAACACATCACCACAACACAATACAACACACCACAATTCATGGCATTATTTCCCCAGCACTTCATCCCCGGTATAATTCCCCCCACATCAACATGGCTTTGATGTACGCAGGTAAAACTAACATTAAAGTTAATTCGTATGATTATTCATTTATTCTTTATTAACACAAACTCACCTTTATTGTGTGTATTATAGACGAGAATAAATTGGATACGGTAAATTATATTGGTTTAACGTACATACATACATACATAAATACATACATACATTCATACAAACATACATACATTCATTAATACACATATATTTATACATACATACATGCATACATACATACATACATGCATACATACATACATACGTACATGCATACATACATTCATGCATACATACATATATACATGCATTCATACATACATACATGCATTCATACATCCATACATTCATACATACATACATTCATGCATACATACATACATACATACATTCATGCATACATACATACATACATACATACATTCATGCATACATACATACATACATTCATGCATACATACATACACACATACATTCTCTCTCTTTTCAAATTGTTCCCGAAATAAATAATATAATAAGGGAAAAAGCTACAACCTTTCTCATCCTTCACACCATACCACACCACACCACACCACACCACCATTTCACAGTACCACACCAAACCATCGAGACACCACCACCACACCACACCACACCACACCATACCATACCACACCATACCATACCATAACACCACCACACCACACCATACCACACCATAACACCACCACACCACACCATACCACCACCACATCACAACACCACAACACCTCCACTAGCACCTCACCTCCACCACATCACACCTCCACCAGCACCTCACCTCCACCAGCACCTCACCTCCACCACATCACACCTCCACCAGCACCACACCTCCACCACATCACACCACACCGACTCAAACAAAACGAGAGATGTGAGAGTGACTCCTCCCCCCCCCCCCCACCGCAGGTAAGACATAAGACAGGTGAACCATCCCTCCCTCCCCCCTCGTCACCGCCTCCGTCACCGTCATCATAGCTACTAAGTGACGCGAAGTGCCATTAGGAGTTTGTGAGGCGAACTAATGTTATTTTCTCCCTAATGAAATAATTAAAGTTTAGGCTTTGATGTTTATTATTATTATTATGGAGAAAAACTAATGATGGATTTTTTTTTTGCCATAATGACTACCACGTTAGGTTATTTTGGAGTTGTAAATAAGTAAAATAAATAAACACAATAAATAAGCAAATAAATATATCAAGACACAAATAAATATATCAAGAAACAAATAAGAAATATAAATAAATAAATAAATAAATACATAAATAAATAAATAAATAAACAAATATAAATAAATAAATAAATAATTAAAAAGACTTGGAAAAACTCGCCCTCTTAACATGTGTGGTACAGCCTCCTCCCCCGACAGTAGAGTACAGCCGAGTACAGCCGGGTACAGTATTAGTAGAGTACAGCCGGGTACAGTATTAGTAGAGTACAGTCGAGTACAGTATCAGTGGAGTACAGCGGAGTACAGTATTAGTAGAGTACAGTATCGGTATAGTACAGCCGAGTACAGTATGAGTATAGTACAGCCGAGTACAGTATGAGTATAGTACAGCCGAGCACAGTATCAGTAAAGTACAGCCGAGTACAGTATCAGTATAGTACACCCGAGTACAGTATCAGTATAGTAGAGCCGAGTACAGTATCAGTATAGTACAGCCGAGTACAGTATCAGTATAGTACAGCCGAGTGCAGTATCAGTATAGTACAGCCGAGTACAGTATCAGTATAGTACAGCCGAGTGCAGTATGAGTATAGTACAGCCGAGTACAGTATGAGTATAGTACAGCCGAGTACAGTATGAGTATAGTACAGCCGAGTACAGTATCAGTATAGTACAGCCGAGTACAGTATCAGTATAGTACAGCCGAGTACAGTATCAGTATAGTACAGCCGAGTACAGTATGAGTATAGTACAGCCGAGTACAGTATCAGTATAGTACAGCCGAGTACAGTATAAGTATAGTACAGCCGAGTACAGTATGAGTATAGTACAGCCGAGTACAGCATGAGTATAGTACAGCCGAGTACAGTATCAGTATAGTACAGCCGAGTACAGTATGAGTATAGTACAGCCGAGTACAGTATCAGTATAGTACACCCGAGTACAGTATCAGTATAGTAGAGCGAGTACAGTATCAGTATAGTACAGCCGAGTACAGTATCTGTATAGTACACCCGAGTACAGTATCAGTATAGTACAGCCGAGTACAGTATGAGTATAGTACAGCCGAGTACAGTATCAGTATAGTACAGCCGAGTACAGTATCAGTATAGTACAGCCGAGTACAGTATCAGTATAGTACACCCGAGTACAGTATCAGTATAGTAGAGCCGAGTACAGTATCAGTATAGTACAGCCGAGTACAGTATCAGTATAGTACACCCGAGTACAGTATCAGTATAGTACAGCCGAGTACAGTATCAGTATAGTACAGCCGAGTACAGTATCAGTATAGTACAGCCGAGTGCAGTATCAGTATAGTACAGCCGAGTACAGTATCAGTATAGTACAGCCGAGTACAGTATGAGTATAGTACAGCCGAGTACAGTATCAGTATAGTACAGCCGAGTACAGTATAAGTATAGTACAGCCGAGTACAGTATGAGTATAGTACAGCCGAGTACAGTATGAGTATAGTACAGCCGAGTACAGTATGAGTATAGTACAGCCGAGTACAGTATCAGTATAGTACAGCCGAGTACAGTATGAGTATAGTACAGCCGAGTACAGTATCAGTATAGTACAGCCGAGTACAGTATCAGTATAGTACAGCCGAGTTTAGTATCAGTATAGTACAGCCGAGTACAGTATGAGTATAGTACAGCCGAGTACAGTATCAGTAAAGTACAGCCGAGTACAGTATCAGTATAGTACACCCGAGTACAGTATCAGTATAGTAGAGCCGAGTACAGTATCAGTATAGTACAGCCGAGTACAGTATCAGTATAGTACACCCGAGTACAGTATCAGTATAGTACAGCCGAGTACAGTATCAGTATAGTACAGCCGAGTACAGTATCAGTATAGTACAGCCGAGTACAGTATGAGTATAGTACAGCCGAGTACAGTATCAGTATAGTACAGCCGAGTACAGTATGAGTATAGTACAGCCGAGTACAGTATGAGTATAGTACAGCCGAGTACAGTATCAGTATAGTACAGCCGAGTACAGTATGAGTATAGTACAGCCGAGTACAGTATGAGTATAGTACAGCCGAGTACAGTATGAGTATAGTACAGCCGAGTACAGTATGAGTATAGTACAGCCGAGTACAGTATG
>CAUDMG010001465.1:32500-105000 GCA_958450375.1 Homarus gammarus
ACACCCTGACTGATCCTAAACATAAACCTAACACCCTGACTGATCCTAGACATAAACCTCACACCCTGACTGATCCTAGGAAGTAAAATAAATCACTTGACCTCACCTGAGACAAGACAGCTTCAAGATTAATTAATTTTTCAGGTGTTATTTTTTGTAGGTAATGTGGGTGGCTGTTTGGAGGTGTGTTGGGTACTGGTGTGTGACGCTGTGGTGTTCCATCTTCCTGAATACTGTCAGTGTGAGCACCTGTCTCCGTGTTCTGTGTCGGCTTTTTCCCATGTTGGTTGGGTTTGGTTGGGTTGGGTTTGGTTGGGTTGGGTTGGGTTGGGTTGGGTTGGGTTGGGTTGGGTTGGGTTGGGTTTAAATGCATGACATATTAGGTTATATTAGGCTTGGTTGGATTGATTAAATTAGGTTAGATTAAGCTAGGATAGGATAGGATAAGATAGGATTATAGGATAGGACAGATAAAGTTTTACCCGCCAGAGACATTAGTATAGCCTCATCCTCAACACAACACAGGAACAATAAACTTACGGGAGAACCAGGTCGTCGTCCTCCTCCTCTGCTGTCCCTCAACACCTGCAGGAGGAGAGCCACCCCCTTCTGTGGTGAGTTCAAGGTAGTGGCCTCGTTGTCGCCTCTGAAGCATTATTTACAGGAGAGATGAAGCACTCGTTCTTCACTTTACTACCCAGGAACGACCATTCTGATGACTGGCACGTCTTGACCACTGTAAAAAAAAAAAATTACGTTTCGTTTATTTCGGATTTGCATTTGTAAATTATTTTGGTTTAACTATTAATTTTTTAAAGGTTATTATTCGAAGGTAAATTATTTAACTGACTTATTTAATGTTTTAGTTTACTGACAACTTCACCATAATGTAAATTTTAAGATATAATATAACTTATATTGTATAATCCAGAGACTGATATAAATTATACATTATATATATCGTGAAGAGTTTATAATATAGTAGTGGGGGTATGAATATATTATTACCCCCCCCCCCTCTCTCTCACCACTACACCACAAACTCTCTCTCTCTCTCTCTCTCTCTCTCACACCACTACACCACAACCTCTCTCTCTCTCTCTCTCTCTCTCACCACTACACCACAACCTCTCTCTCTCTCTCTCTCTCTCTCTCACCACTACACCACAACCTCTCTCTCTCTCTCTCTCTCTCTCTCTCTCTCTCTCTCTCTCTCTCTCTGTCTCTCACCACTACACCACAAACTCTCTCTCTCTCTCTCTCACCACTACACCACAAACTCTCTCTCTCTCTCTCTCACCACTACACAACAAACTCTCTCTCTCTCTCTCTCTCACCACTACACCACAAACTCTCTCTCTCTCTCTCACCACTACACCACAAACTCTCTCTCTCTCTCTCTCTCTCACCACTACACCACAAACTCTCTCTCTCTCTCTCACCACTACACCACAAACTCTCTCTCTCTCTCTCACCACTACACCACAAACTCTCTCTCTCTCCACCTACACCACAAACTCTCTCTCTCTCTCTCTCACCACTACACCACAAACTCTCTCTCTCTCTCTCACCACTACACCACAAACTCTCTCTCTCTCTCTCTCTCTCACCACTACACCACAAACTCTCTCTCTCTCTCACCACTACACCACAACCTTTCTCCTACATCACTTCAAAACTCACACAAACTCAGGCTTTAACCCTCTTTGAACGGTAAAACTCACAGGAGCACTCAGGCACCCCAGCAACGCCCACCCACACGACCTGACTTCACGACCCGACACACGACCCGGCTCACGCCCCGACACACAACCCGACTTCACGCCCCGACACACGACCCGACTCACACCCCTTTTGAGTGAGGTGTCAAGAACATCAGTCTCTATAAACGAATAGAAATAAAAAACTTCGTCAGTAGGTGAAAAACTGTGTGTGTGTGTGTGTGTGTGTGTGTGTGTGTGTGTGTGTGTGTGTGTGTGTGTGTATGTGTGTGTGTATGTGTGTATGTGTGTGTGTGTGTGTGTGTATGTGTGTGTGTGTGTGTGTGTGTGTGTGTGTTCAAACCAAATACTTTACTCTCCCATTTAAGAAGAAAAGATTAACCCAGAATAAAGTTATTTTGTCCAGTTGTTATTGTTTCTGTGCCATATAATATCTAATTGTTTACTGTATCTGGTATCACTGTATATCCCAGCCATTAGTCAGGATAATTATACCAGCAAGATAGGATTTTCGTCCCTATTAGGATAAGTAAACTCAGGGGATAATTATAGCTATGTTAATCAGTCTAATGAGGACACTTAAGACTGGATTACAGACTGACTGGCCCATCGAGACAGTTGGTCGTGTTGCCAGACGTACGACCAAGACCGTGAAATCGTAAATACTAAGCCAGACGTACGACCAGCCCAGTAAAATCGTAAATACGAAGCCAGACGTACGACCAATCCCATAAAGCTGTAAATTCAAAGCCAGACGTACGACCAACACGGTAAAATCGTATAATGAGCCAGACGTACGACCAAACTCATAAAGCTGTAAATACAAAGCCAGACATATGGCCAGCCCTGTAAACTCGTAAATACTAGGGCAGACGTACGATCAATCCCATCAAATGGTAAATATCCCTAGTTTTAGTTACATATTCCAACCATCATCATAAGAAAAACACAATAAACTTCATAATATAAATAAACTTTGCTTAAGTCATCACTACAACTTAAAGTGTGTTAAGACCGTGTCGGATTTTTCTATTTTTTGTTATATAACATGCTTCAATGTTGTTCCATATTATTCCTGTAATGATGTGTTATATTTACTATTATATATTCTAGTCACCTTACCCTGTGCTGTTAAGGTTTCAACTGTTATTATTTGTTCAAGCCCATCTTATTTCTTCATTTAGTATTGTAACAAGCATTCTTTGTCTCTCTAACGACCATCTGCATCGTTAAACGACCCATGTTCACCGGCGGGTTTTTGGCAGGAATTGGCCCGAAATATAGTGGTCCACCAACTGAGGGAGTTCAGTCCAGTCCTCCTTGTTTTCATTCAGTTCAGGTTCTTTTGAGTGACACCTGTGTTGTTCCTGTCGCCACCAATGTGGTATATCTATGTGAGCACCTGTTTATGTCTCTTATGTGTCCATCAGTGCTTGCTTAGTTACATTTAAGTAATTCAGTGTTGTTTCACGTTAGTTAATTTCAGTGTTAGTTATTTTATATGTTTATGTAGTGTTAACGTAATCCAGTGATTTATTTTTATTCTTTTGATGTTCCGATGTTTAGTATCATTTGTGTCTTAAAAGTTTCGATTGTGAATCAATTTGTTGCGACAGCCTACGAGGCTCTTTATTGTGTTAATATTTAATTTAATTAAATTCTTAAAGGTTTACTTTATTTATTTTTTTTCCATTTTAATTTACTTCACTTTCTTTGTTTGGTCACGCCGAGAACCTGGTTATTAAAGTAAATTAAGAGATGGCGTAACAAGTGTTAAAAAAACTCATTGAGCAGTACGATAATTTTTCCCATACGCTGCCAATCATCATCTCGTCCCTCACTCATTGTCCCAGTCAATATAAGGGAGAGACTAACACAATAACCCCTCAGTCAATATCCACTTCATGTTGACCTAGCACTCAGCACCTCAGGCAATAGACACAATAACCTATATTGGTGTGGTTATGGAGACCTATTCCTACTAAAGAAGTGATCCCTTTATGGCATCACCTATAAAACTCCAAAGGGTTATCAGTTAGGCGATTATTTCCTCCCATATTACAAGGCCATCTGATATTTTCCTTTGCCATAACACATTATTACCCCACGATAAACTAGACCCTAGGCCCCCCCCTTCACCCCACCCTAGCCCCCCCTTCACCCCACCCTAGCCCCCCCCTCCACCCCACCCACCCTCCCACACACAAAAAAGAGATATATCCGGATTAAGGAAAAAAACAAATTATTAATCCTACAGTAAACCAAGGAGAGAATTCTTAAAAGTTCACAAGGTAAATTTTCCTCGTTGTTGGAAGTTAACGAACGCACTGAACAATGACCTACTTCACTTAAATCCCCAAATGGCGTCAAAATTACACCGAGAGTATAAGATAATGAATAACGTTTTCTTTATGTCAATTAGGAAAAATTAATACACAGCGTCGCTCTGAATCCAAATCACGATAGAATTTTACAACATTGGATTTAACGGTGGCCGAGTGGTTACAGTACTGAACTAGCAACCCTATGTTCACTGGTTCGAATCTTCACGGTTTAGGTACGGGAGGATATTTATATAATTAACTAAGAAAAAACACGTAAACCTCAAATAATTAATCTGAAGAGGTAAATTAACTGTCCCAATTTCCATTTCAACCATACGTATCTAATTAATCCGATAATATATATATATATAGAAACTAATCACAAGACTATGTAGTTATCTAATCGGGGGAGGAGACTCATCTAATCATCATATTCACTTACAGTAATTATCTGAAGGAAATCCATGTAATTAATTAAAAGACTGGCGGAACGAATCAGAAGAGACCTACTGTATATTGCTAATCAACCAATCACAGAAGCACCATATACATAATCAACCAATCACAAGAGATCCCACCTAACTTAATCAACCAATCACACGAGACCTCACATAACTCAATCAACCAATCACACGAGACCTCACATAACTCAATCAACCAATCAGACGAGACCTGACACTAATCAACCAATCAGAACAGGCTCAACACGTACAATCAAAACATGCCTCTAATATCCAATCACATTTCGCAATAGACATTAATAAATGGTAATTAACTCATTTTCCCCCAAATTTGATCAGCTAATCTAGACTATTCAGGGGCATAACAACAGCTAATTGGCATACATACATATTAAGTAAAGGGTACACGTTTGTTAATGGTTCAGTCTTAGCCAGTAGTGAGTGTGGGAACCCTGTTATATTCCTGGTTAAGAAGAAGAAAAAGAAGAAAAATAATAATAATAATAATAATAATAATAATAATAGTAATAATAATAATAATAATACAATAAAAATAACAACAATTACAGCAATAACAACGATAATAATTACACTAATAACATAAACTTTAACAAAATAATATAAAAAATCCTCACAAATTTCAACTTCCATCATATTCTGGTACAGGCACTCAACCAATACCATCTGCTGTACTAACGACCACTAATAAGAACATAAGAACATAAGAAAGTGGGATACTGCAGGAGGCCGACTGGCCCATACAGGGCAGATCCCTTTCACACCCATCCCAGCACTTCCATGTGCCTATCCAACTTCGTCTTGAAGCTCCCTAGCGTCCCCGATCCTACTATAGCACTCGGTAGCCTATTCCACATATCCACAACTCTATTACCAAACCAGTGCTTGCCTATATCCTTTCTGAATCGAAATTTATCTAATTTAAAGCAATTTGTTCTAGTTATTTCGTTATTACTGAGCTTCAGAACATCTTCCATTTTACCCTTGTTAATCCCACTCACCCACTTGTACACCTCTATCATATCTCCCCTAACTCTACGCCTCTCTAATGAATGTAAGCCTAAGCTTTTCAGTCTTTCTTCATATGGAAGGTTTCTAATATTATGGATCATTTTTGTCATTCTTCTTTGTACCCTCTCCAAAGAATCTATGTCCATTCTATAATAAGGACCATCATACCGTAATGACTGACTAATGGACCACTTAATAGAGTAGAGTAATTGCCCTCGAGAAGGTTGTGTATGGCCAGACGTTACTGAGAGAGGCTCCTTGGTTCACTATATAGAAAGTCATCGACAAGTGTTTTTTTCACCTTATCTTCACTGAGATATTCATAGGACAGGTCTGAGTGTAAGGTAAGGGTATTCATAGTTATGTATACAAAGAGAATCAGGTATACATAGTGAATCATGTATAAACACTGAGAATCACGTATACTGTATGTTTCGTTTTTTTTTGTGGATCGGTTATTTTGCAAAATGACCGGCATGCATATTGGTAATTTTGCAAAATAACTGACCCAACAGACAACCTAAACTAACCAGGGGGATCCTGAAGGAGTGACTTAGCCATGATAAAGGATTTTTTACGGACAGACAGACAGACAGACACACACTAACAACTAATTCACCCCCTAATCACCACAACTGCCAGAGACGCAAACAATTAAAAAGCCAATCCTTAGTTTTGATAAATAATTAACACAGTACACCGCCTGCCTTAACCCCTTGAGGACGATGGTTTAAGTTTTAACCCTTTGAGGACGATGGTTTAAGTTTTAACCCTTTGAGGACGATGGTTTAAGTTATAACCCTTTAAGGACGATGGTTTAACTTTTAACCCTTTAAGGAAGATGGTTTAAGTTTTAACCCTTTAAGGACGATGGTTTAAGTTATAACCCTTTGAGGACGATGGTTTAAGTTATAACCTTTTAAGGGCGATGGTTAAAGTTTTAACCTTTAAGGACGATGGCAGATGAAATTCAACGTCGACAAATGCAAGTACTCAGTATAAGAGATGTAAACAGGGAAACCAGATACCAGATGAACAACGATGCCATAGAGAAATCCGACTGCGAGAGAGATTTAGGAGTAATGATAAGTAGGAACCTTAAGCCAAGTAAACAATGTGTTTTTGCTCGTAACAAGGCTAATAAAGTACTTGGGTTCATACAAAGGAGTGTTAGTTACAAGACTAGCGAGGTCATCCTAAAACTGTATCTTGCTCTTGTGAGACCTCACCTGGATTACGCAGTTCAGTTCTGGTCACAGAATGGATATAGAATCCTTGGAAAGAATTCAGAGGAGAATGACAAGACTAATCCCGGGCATTAGGAACCTTGAGTACAGAGACAGGTTAAAGCATCTTAATTTGCACTCCCTTGAGAGACGTAGAGCGAGGGGCGACCTGATAGAGGTGTATAAGTGGAAGTCAGGGCTAAACAAAGGGGACATTACAAAGGTACTCAAACTATCCAACCAGGCGCGAACGCGTAACAATGGTTTTAAATTAGACAAATTTAGATTTAGGCGCGAAATAGGTAAACACTGGTTTGGAAACAGAGTAGTGGATGAATGGAACAAGTTACTAAATATCATCATTAACTCGAATACGCTGAATAGCTTCAAACATAGGTTGGATGCTCATATGAGCAATAGGGGTTGGGTGTAAACGGGACTGCCCAGTATGGGCCAATAGGCCAGCTGCAGTTTCCTCCATTCTTATTTTTCTTAAGGGCGATGGTTAAAGTTTTAACCCTTTAAGGACGATGGTTTAAGTTATAACCCTTTGAGGACAATGGTTTAAGTTAATAACCCTTTGAGGACGATGGTTTAAGTTTTAACCCTTCGAGGATAATGGTTTGAGCTTGATATTCGCTTCTTAGTTTTCAATCGTGTAGCTTATTATTATTATTATTATTATTATTATTATTATTATTATTATTATTATAACACCACTTATTATATACTAGCTATTCTTTGTCACTTAGGACCTTTTAGACTGCAATCCACGGATCACCTGAAGATTCACCCCCCCCTTCCTTAGCGTATCTCACCTGAAGATTAATCACCATAAGACTACCTGGTTGGATTAGACTTAAATTAGGTTAAATCAAGTTACCTGTCAATATTAGGTAATATTTGACCTCTGACCTAAGTTACCTGTCTCTAATATTGACCCAGTACACTCTTGGTCATAATCCCCTCCACCTGTCAACTTTAATGAACGTTTATAAACATTTAATATTAATATTCTTTGACCTACGTAACTAATTAACCTGGAAAGATAAATTACGGACCGTGGTGTTCAGATAACGTATAATTATTTAGATTAATATTTCTTCACTTTGAGAGGAATTAAGTGTAAAAAACAATTTACTAGCAGACGGGAAATTGCGATTAATTAAAGGTATCTAAACTAATTACGTTCCAGACAGTCATTAAGAGATCGAATGATAAGTTAACAGGTTATTAACTCCCCGAGAGTAATTACGTACACAAAATAACAGCCGTAAGAAGTCAATGAATCACCTGAAGATTAACCCCCCCTAACTTATTCACCTGATGACTAAGTACCTTCTCTTTATTTTGGGTTGGGTTAGGTTAGGTTAGGCTGGGTTGGGTACGGTTAGATTGGGTTGAAATGGGTTGGGTTGGGTTGGGTTAGGTTTGATTAGCTTAAGTTAGGTTCAATTTTGTTAGGTTAGGTGAAATAACCGTGGGGGCTATTCTTCAGGTGATTAGGATATATATAAAACACTTCCTCCTCCTCGTCGTCGTCCTCCTCTAGAGGCTTAGCAGGAGGCTCGGAGTCCAGTTACTGTGAGGCCAAGTTACAACACTGCGGGCGTCAGGTGTGAGAGGAGGAGGAGGAGGAAGAAAAGAAGAAGAAGAAGAAGAAGAAGAAGAAGAAGAAGAAGAGGAGGAGAAAGAGGAAAACGAGAAGAGGGAGAGGAAGAAAAAGAAGAAAATAAAGAGAAGAACACGAAGAGAAAAAAATAATAATAATAACAATAAGAAGAAGAAGGAAAAACATAAAGTGACTCTTGGAACGTCGTGTTTTTATACATATTTAAGTCACATTACTACAGTGAGGTGCGGGGTACAGAGAGCTGCCACGTAACATGACTACAGTGAGGTGCGGGGTACAGAGATCTGCCACGTAACATGACTACAGTGAGGTGCGGGGTACAGAGAGCTGCCACGTAACATGACTACAGTGAGGTGCGGGGTACAGAGATCTGCCAGCCACACCTTCAATAACAAGTGTCGAGTCAATAAGATATCCTACACGAGCAGTCGATAGCGCCTGGCGATCCCTTCTCTATACCATGCCATATCAGACTTGTGGGACTAAACGCCAGACGAATCTTCACCCTCCTTCTGAACAATGACGTGCCTATAATATTTGCGCCAGGCGAATCTTCTCTCGTGTAAGCCTTCAGTGACTCTTATGATAAAATTAAGTCGTGTTAAAAGCCAACATTCAGACATCATTGAAAGTAAGTACAGTTATAATTGCTGTCTTGCGTCATAATAAACATAGATAATGACTTTTACCATCATGACCCATACAGTGCTGCTGATGTTTACTGGAGCGAGGTGTATAAACGTGAGGGTCAGGCGCTGTTGAGGGAATTAACTGTGTTCACGTGAGGGTCAGGCGCTGTTGAGGGAACTAACTGTGTTCACGTGTTAATGAACCTTCAGGTCATGGATATAATTCGGGTTTTTTTATCCCTCGGCTGACAGTGGTGGAGGGATAATGTTGTTTTGAACCTGTCTCTCTGTCTGTCTCTTCACCTGTACCTATTTGTTCATCTGTCTATTCATCTGCACCTATTTGTTCATCTGTCTATTCATAAGAACATAAGAATGGAGGAAACTGCAGCGGGCCTGTTGGCCATACTGGGCAGTCCCGTTTACACCCAACCCCTATTGCTCATATGAGCATCCAACCTATGTTTGAAGCTATTCAGCGTATTCCAGTTAATGATGATATTTGGTAACTTGTTCCACTCATCCACTACTCTGTTTCCAAACCAGTGTTTACCTATTTCACGCCTAAATCTAAATTTGTCTAATTTAAAACCATTGTTACGAGTTCGCTCCTGGTTGGATAGTTTGAGTACCATTGTAATGTCCCCTTTGTTTAGCCCTGCCTTCCACTTATACACCTCTATCAGGTCGCCCCTCGCTCTACGTCTCTCAAGGGAGTGCAAATTAAGATGCTTTAACCTGTCTCTATACTCAAGGTTCCTAATGCCCGGGATTAGTCTTGTCATTCTCCTCTGAATTCTTTCCAAGGATTCTATATCCATTCTGTAATACGGTGACCAGAACTGAACTGCGTTATCCAGGTGTGGTCTCACAAGAGCAAGATACAGTTTTAGGATGACCTCGCTAGTCTTGTAACTAACACTCCTTTGTATGAACCCAAGTACTTTATTAGCCTTGTTACGAGCAAAAACACATTGTTTACTTGGCTTAAGGTTCCTACTTATCATTACTCCTAAATCTCTCTCGCAGTCGGATTTCTCTATGGCATCGTTGTTCATCTGGTATCTGGTTTCCCTGTTTACATCTCCTATACTGAGTACTTTACATTTGTCGACGTTGAATTTCATCTGCCATTTTTCAGACCATTCGAAAAATTTGTTTAGATCTTCCTGTAGTTTTGCCGAGTCCTCCTCAGATTTGATAACACGTCCTATTTTAGTGTCATCAGCAAATTACTTATGTTGCTGTCAATGCCGATATCTATGTCGTTTATGTATATAATAAATAATAATGGTCCAAGTACTGAGCCTTGGGGAACTCCACTTGTGACGTTGCTCCAATGGGACTTAGTGCCGTTAATGCTCACTCGCTGTTTCCTGTCCTGTAACCACGCCCTAATCCATTTAAGGATGTCACCTTTGATGCCATGAGCTTCTACCTTTCTAATTAGTCTTTCGTGGGGTACTCTGTCGAAGGCTTTGCTAAAGTCGAGATATACCACATCATAATTGTGCCCCTCGTCCACCGATTCGAAAACTGATGAAAAGAATGTTAATAGATTAGTTAGACATGAACCTCCCGCTAGTGAGGCCATGCTGGGAATCATTGATCAATCGGTGCTTCTCCAGGTGATTTCGAATAGAGTTTGAAATGATTGCTTCCAGTAATTTGCCTACTATTGATGTTAGACTGATTGGGCGGTAGTTGAGGATAGTGATCTATCTCCCTTCTTGAAAATCGGTGTTACATTCGCTATCCTCCAGGATTCTGGTACTACACCTGTTTTTAATGACATGTTAAACAACTTTGCTAAGGGCATACTAAGCTCTTCCTTACATTCCTTTAATACTCTGGCAAATATCTCATCGGGACCAGGTGACTTATTAGGCTTTAGTTTGTCTATTTGCTTACTAACATCGTTACTAGTCACTACTATCTCACTTAATTTGTTTTCTTCACTATCTCTGAATAGAGTCGGTGCCTCGGGTATCATGTTTAAGTTTTCAGTGATGAAAACTGTTGAAAAATATTTATTCAAATTATTGCTGTACCTATTTGTTCATCTGTCTCTTCATCTGTACCCATTTGTTCATCTGTCTCTTCATCTGTACCTATTTGTTCATCTGTCTCTTCATCTGTACCTATTTGTTCATCTGTCTCTTCATCTGTACCCATTTGTTCATCTGTCTCTTCATCTGTACCTATTTGTTCATCTGTCTCTTCATCTGTACCTATTTGTTCATCTGCCTCCTCTGTCTGTGTCTGTCTGTTTCTTCATCTGTATCTATCTGCCCATCTGTCTGTCTCTCTGTCTGTTAACCTCTAATAACCATCACCATACTTAATATCATAACGTTTATCATCCTCATAGCCTTCATAATCATTATCACTATCATTGCCAATATATCTTCACCATAAATTAATATCATAACCTTAATCATCATCATCATAACTATCATCATTACCATTAATATCACCATTGTTATTAACACCATCATCATCATCCTCACTTAGGGATTATGAGGAAACTTTCGTCGTGGCCCTCAACATCTCCAAAGCATTTGACAGGGTATGGCACAAGTCTTTGCTTTCTAAACTTACCTCTTATGGTTTCTCTCCCCCACTTTGTTCTCTAATCTCTAGCTTCCTTGAGAACCGATCCATGGCAGTTGTTGTCGAGGGATCGGTCTCTCGCTTTTTCTCTACCAATAGTGGTGTCCCACAGGGTTCTGTTCTTTCGCCTACTCTCTTCCTTCTTTTTATCAATGATTTACTTCACACTACAACTAATTCTTCCGCTGATGATTCTACTCTTCACATTTTACCCTTCCTCCTAACTCTCAAACTAGATCTGTTTCTAGAGCTGATATCATTATTTTTATCAATGCAGATCTGTGCAGCATCTCTGAATGGGGAGGTACAAACTTGGTTAAGTTCAATAGTAATAAAACTCAGCATTTACAAATTACACTTTCTAAATTAGATGATCTCCCACCAATTACATTTCAGGACGCTATCATTCTGCCAAATTCTGAAATAAATATGCTAGGCCTCACCATTTCCTCCAATATGTCCTGGAAATGACACATCCTTAATATAGCTAAAGCTGCCTCCCAAGAATTGGGAATGCTGTACAGCTGCCGTAACTACTTCACTCCTGAGCAGTTGCTTCAAGTGTATGAGGGATTCATTCGTCCTAACTTGGAGTACTGCTCTCATATCTGGGGTGGCTCTTCTTCTGTCCAACTGTTAGACAGGGTGGAATCAAAGGCATTTCGTCTTATTAACTCTTCTCCTTTAGTCTCTTCCCTTTCTCTTCGCCGCAATGTTGCTTCACTCTCTCTCTTTTACAGGTACTTTAATGGACAATGTTCGGTGGATCTGTCATCCTGTGTACCGCCGTGGGTTCGTAACACACGTCTTGCCCGCGGTGCCCACCGTTTCTCTGTGGATGTCGGTCACACTAGAATAACCCGTTATAGTACCTCCTTCTTTCCTCACACAGCCAAACTGTGGAATGCTCTGCCTTCTGTGTTTCCATACTTATACAATCTGTCTCACTTTAAAAGTCTGGATTACCGGCCTCTTCCTGGTGTAGATTAATATAACCTTTTTCTTCTCTTTTTTAACTTCTTTCTATTCTTATTTTTTCGCCCCCCAGGCCTCAGTGTGGGCCGCTGACCTGTACCCGGGTGAGCTAATTCCCGTAAAAAAAAAAAAAACTATCATCATTACCATTAATATCACCATTACTATTATCATCATCACCATCATCATCACCATTGTCTTTATCGCTAAAGTTTTCCCACTTGGTGAGCGGTAACGACACGACGCGACAGTCAGCCTCCATAGTGTGTTGTTAGTGGTAACTTTCTTCCTAATGAGAGAGAGAGAGAGAGAGAGAGAGAGAGAGAGAGAGAGAGAGAGAGAGAGAGAGAGAGAGAGAAATGGGGGGAAGGAAGGGAGGGAGGGAAGGGGTTGGGATTGAGAGAGGGAGAATCTGCCCCTTTAACCCAACAATATCACACAATCAAGCGTAATCGTTCAACATTATCATCTTACACACACACACACTCTCTCTCTCTCTCTCTCTCTCTCTCTCTCTCTCTCTCTCTCGCTCTCTCTTTTAAAAACTTATCCATAATCCAGTGTATCACCCCGCCCCCCTAAAAAAAGCCCCTCTTAATTAAAACCAGTCTTGAACCTGGTAAATAAAACACTTCAAAATAATTAAAATTTCGGTATTAGCAGACGTTCATTACCATATTTTAATTATTCATCCAGAAATTTAATCTTGTCAGCAACTTGTCTTTGTGGGTAAAAGATTCAGGGCCTCGTTGAAGGGGGGGTGGGGGGCGAGGGGGGGGGGCACACCTGACGAGTGACTGGTGGGACTTAATGATATTTGGCACCTGAGGAGGAGCTTCAATTATCTTGTTTTTCATTGAGACAGAAGAGGGAAAAAAATAAAATCTCTTGGGTCTCCTTCACGTCAAAACAACAGTGTGTGTGTGTGTGTGTGTGTGTGTGTGTGTGTGTGTGTGTGTGTAGCAACTCGTTCATTTGATCGTCACAATTAATCTTCCTCTACTAAGAACAGGTAACCTTCCTGTACACACACGACTCCTTACACCTATTACACCTCACCCCTGCCACACACACACACAAACACACCTCACCCCTGCCCCACACACACACAAACACACCTCACCCCTGCCACACACACACACAAACACACCTCACCCCTGCCACACACACACACAAACACACCTCACCCCTGCCACACACACACACACACACACAAACACACCTCACCCCTGCCACACACACACACACACAAACACACCTCACCCCTGCCACACACACACACAAACACACCTCACCCCTGCCACACACACACACACAAACACACCTCACCCCTGCCACACACACACACACAAACACACCTCACCCCTGCCACACACACACACACACAAACACACCTCACCCCTGCTATACACACACACAAACACACCTCACCCCTGCCACACACACACACAAACACACCTCACCCCTGCCACACACACACACAAACACACCTCACCCCTGCTATACACACACACAAACACACCTCACCCCTGCCACACACACACACAAACACACCTCACCCCTGCCACACACACACACAAACACACCTCACCCCTGCCACACACACACACAAACACACCTCACCCCTGCCACACACACACAAACACACCTCACCCCTGCCACACACACACAAACACACCTCACCCCTGCCACACACACACAAACACACCTCACCCCTGCCACACACACACAAACACACCTCACCCCTGCCACACACACACAAACACACCTCACCCCTGCCACACACACACAAACACACCTCACCCCTGCTATACACACACACAAACACACCTCACCCCTGCCACACACACACAAACCCACCTCACCCCTGCCACACACACACACAAACACACCTCACCCCTGCCACACACACACAAACCCACCTCACCCCTGCCACACACACACAAACACACCTCACCCCTGCCACACACACACAAACACACCTCACCCCTGCTATACACAACGTCCTCTCCAAGCATCTCTATACGCCCTTGTGTCTGTCGCCTCTTCCTTACTCTTCTCAACAAGAAGTACACAACTACCTCTCTCTCTCTCTCTCTCTCTTACACCTACCTCACTCTCCCTGTATTGAGAAGTTACCCCCCCCCCTCTCTCTCTCTCTCTCTCTCTCTCTCTCACTGTTTAGAATGCTCCAGTATCACAGTCCCCGGTAAACAGAGCCAGTGATCACCTCTCATATGTACGTGTATTAACAGTGAATAAACCACAGGAGGAAATATAATCTACGCCATAATTTCCGTCATAGTGAAGTGTATAAAATTCTCTTTGATGAATAAAATATATATAATGATATTCTCTTTTGTCTCTTGTTCTTGTGGTTTAATAAATGTCTGGCGAAGGATGGTTATGTACATATATACTTACACATATTTATATACATGTAATTTATACACACGTAGACCCTGCACCCACACATACACACACACACGTGCAATAAAAACTTACACCCAAGCCTATAAAAAATTACACACACACACACACACACACACACACACACACTTTTTCCAGATCTCCTCCGCCCATATTTTATGGATTATGGTAGACTGAAAAAAATTCCCCAGCCAGCCTCACCCAATCAGAGAGCAGACCTGTTTGTTCCCATTTACTCTGTGTTTTTTTTCGTATGTGTTTTTTTTTAGTTTATTTTTATTTTTTTTTACAATTTTTATGTTACTGAATAATAGAGTTGTCGAGTTTATATTTTATTGGCTGTCTGTTTGTCTGTGTGTATATGTGTGTATGTTTGCCTGTCTGTGTTTATCTCAGTTGTGTTTGTCTGTATATTAACTGTGTGTGTGTGTGTGTGTGTGTGTGTGTGTGTGTGTGTGTGGTGAACAGATTTTACATAAATTACACACGGTGACTTTCAGGTTAGGTTAGGTTAGGTTAGGTTAGGTTAGGTTAGGTTGGGTTGGGTTGGGTTGGGTTGGGTTAGGTTAGGTTAAGAGGACAAGAAGAGAAGAAGATAAGAGGAAGAGAAGGAAGGTAAAGGTAGGATGACACGGAAGGGTGATAGGAGTACAATGATGAAGGTACGGGGAAAAGGGGGGGGGGAGATAGGTAAGAGGACAAGGAGGACAACGAGGGAGGTAGGAGGAGAAGGAAGGAGATAGGAGGACAACGAGGGAGGTAGGAGAAGGAAGGAGATAGGAGGACAACGAGGGAGGTAGGAGAAGAAAGGAGATAGGAGGACAAAGAGGGAGGTAGGAGAAGGAAGGAGATAGGAGGACAAGAAGGGAGGGAAAAGGAGAGATGTTGGCGTAGAAGGGGGGAGGGAGGTAGGAGAACAAGGAAGAAGATAAGTGGACAAAAAGAGAGGTAGAGGGACAAGAAGGAAGAAGAATACAGCAACGCAAGTCATTCCCGAGAGCTCAGTAATTGTTTTTCCGGTTGGCTGGTGCTGTGTGTCCATTTGTCGCCAACACAGCTGCTGCCTAATGGTACAGCAGCAGCAGGGGTGGTGGTAGTAGTAGTAGTAGTAGTAGTAGTAGTAGTAGTAGTAGTAGTAGTAGTGGCGAGATCCTCCAACACAGGACTTCAAACACATCTAACGAAGCCCGTGTGGACGTCAGTGCTCGAGGATTCTGGACGCGGGGACAGCGAGCTTTCTTCGACATCAGGATTTTTGATCCCATGGCCGTTTGTCACCGTAACCTAGCTCTCGATGCTGCACATAGGAGGAACGAGAACGACAAGAGAAGGGCATATGGGGAGAGAATTCAAAATGTTGATCAAGGCAGCTTCACTCCTCTAGTGTTCACAACCTCTGGTGGGATGGGCCCAAGTGCAAGATGTTTCTACGCCAGACTCGCGGAGCTGATCTCCGAACAGAAGCAGCAGCCCAGAAGTTATGTCACAGCCTGGATGAGATGTCGACTGTCCTTCTCTCTCCTTCGGTCGGCTTTGCTCTGCCTCAGGGGAACGAGAGCTTCTGCCCCTACTCCGACAACTGCTGCAGATATTGACTATGAGGCTACAGTCACTGAATGCCGCATAGATCTGCGGCTCAACTAACTCAACACAGATAGGATAGCTTCTTATGTATTAGGATATTTAATATTAAGGTAAATAAATGGTGGCGAAGGTGTGGCTATTGGGGGAGGCTGGAGGCCACGTTAAAAAAAAAAAAAAAAAAAAAAAAAAAAAAAAAAAGTAGTAGTAGTAGAAAGAAGAGCAGCAGGGGCAGCAGGGTAGGGGAGGGTAGTAGAAGCAGGAGGAGGAGGAGGAAGGTCAGGAAGAGGAGGGGGTCAGATGGAGGAGGAGCAAGATCAGGAGGAGGAGGATCAGGAGGAGGAGAATCAGAAGGAGGAGGATCAGAAGAAGGAGGAGGATCAGAAGAAGGAGGAAGAGGAGGAATAACAACAGCGGGAGTACTGTACATACCATAGTAACAAGAGGGTCATATAGGAGGCGACCATAGTACCTTGATCCTCTACCTTCACTCCAGCACCTCTCTCTCTCTCTCTCTCTCTCTCTCTCTCTCTCTCTCTCTCTCTCTCAGGCCTATCCAGGTAGCCCTCCCGATTGAACATGTTGCAAGAAGTAATGCCAACGCTTGATCACAACACCTGACGCCTCTTTATATTGGAGAGAGAGAGAGAGAGAGTTGAAGATGGGTCATGTAACGTTGGTTAGGTTTGGTTTGGTTAGGTTAGGTTAGTTCCTCCCCTCCCTTCTTCCCACACACACACATTTCTTCCCCTTGTACTCCACTCCCCGTTCCATAAACACACATCTTTCCCTCTTCGTCAAACCCTCTCCCATTCCTGTTCTATACCAGACTTCACCCCTCTTCCTCCTTTCCCATTACCATCATTATATAGGCATGTCCTTCCCTCCTCGTCAGCCCATATCCATTACCATTCCATCTAGTAGACATTTCACGTTACTCTCCCATCCCATAAACGAATACACACACACACACACACACACACACACACACACAGGGTATAAGTCTCACTATACACGTACGTCCCTGAGTCGCCTCCACAGCTTTATAAAACACGGAGAAAAACATCCAAAGGAACTGAAGAGGTGTAATGTCTCTCTCTCTCTCTCTCTCTCTCTCTCTCTCTCTCTCTCTCTCTCGGGTGCTGTAATGAAGAGTGGGACCCAGAAGGCGTGGTAGTGACAGGTCTTTTGTACTTCCTAAACCAAAATTCACCAAGACGAGCGCCGAAGTCACACCTCTCTTCCCGTCTTGGTGACTTGTTTTACACACCTCCCCGTCTTGGTGACTGTCTTACACACCTCCCCGTCCTGGTGACTGTCTTACACACCTCCCCGTCTTGGTGACTGTCTTACACACCTCCCCGTCTTGGTGACTGTCTTACACACCTCCCCGTCCTGGTGACTTGTTTTACACACCTCCCCGTCTTGGTGACTGTCTTACACACCTCCCCGTCCTGGTGACTGTCTTACACACCTCCCCGTCTTTTTTACTGTCTTACACACCTCCCCGTCTTGGTGACTGTCTTACACACCTCCCCGTCCTGGTGACTGTCTTACACACCTCCCCGTCTTGGTGACTGTCTTACACACCTCCCCGTCCTGGTGACTTGTTTTACACACCTCCCCGTCTTGGTGACTGTCTTACACACCTCCCCGTCCTGGTGACTGTCTTACACACCTCCCCGTCTTTTTTACTGTCTTACACACCTCCCCGTCTTGGTGACTGTCTTACACACCTCCCCGTCTTGGTGACTGTCTTACACACCTCCCCGTCTTGGTGACTGTCTTCTGCATCTCACCAAGTTAACAAGCGCTTACACACAAAACGACTTTAATATAGTGATGTGTTATTAAGTCAGATTATTATTCCCATCCTCGTGTTATTGATCAAGTGTTAGCGGTGTGTAGCGATAATTGTGTCTGTTTTGTAGTGATCATTTACTGTGTCCTGAGCATCTTTTATCCTGGCGAGGACTACAGAGAGAGTGTATTAACTCCTTGAGGGATTTAATACGCAAGGGGTTAAGTCATCGTAGTTAAGGGAGAGAGAGAGAGAGAGAGAGAGAGAGAGAGAGAGAGAGAGAGAGAGAGAGAGAGAGAGAGAGAGAGAGTCACCCACCCACCAACCAACATAACATCCTCTTTACAATGCCCTAGACGAGACGGCGTGAGGAGAGTGGTGGGGGCGGTGAGGAGAGGGGGTGGGGGGGTCGGAGAAGGGGTGGGGGGGGGGTAGGAGAGGGGGTGGGGGGTAGGAGAGAGGGGGAGGGGTCGGAGAGGTAGAGTCTCAACCGTACACAAAACAGCCACTCGTAGTCATTACCTTTGTTAGAGCTCCTTTGTCTCCCAGTGCTTAACAAAGGTGTCTCTCCTACCTGTTTACCTGTGTTGGGACGGGTGGGGTGGGTAGGGGGTGGTGTAGGTGGGTAGGGGGTGGTGTAGGTGGGTAAGGGGTGTGGTGTGGGATGGGGTAGGGTGGATGATGGGACGAAGCTACCTGGTGTGTGTGTGTGTGTGTGTGTGTGTGTGTGTGTGTCCAAACTACTCCATGGGACACACTATAAAGGTTGGCTTGGTGGGGTGTTTACATTACTCGACTTGTGTTTCAAATGATCTACTACAGGCCCTACTACAGGCCCTACTACAGGCCCTACTACAGGACCTACTACAGGCCCTACTACAGGACCTATTACAGGCCTTACTACAGGGTTGGAAGCGTCAGGTAGTGTGGCTCTTCTACTGTAGGTCTAAAATATTTCCTTCATCTCTCAAGACTTCATTACTTCTCTTTCTTCTTCCCCTCTTCCTCTTCACCATATCTCCCCTTCCCAACCTCCTCTTCACCATATCTCCCCTTCCCAACCTCCTCTTCACCATAACGCCCCCCTCTTCCTCTTCACCATATCTCCCCTTCCCAACCTCCTCTTCACCATATCTCCCCTTCCCAACCTCTTCTTCACCATATCTCCCCTCTCTCCCCTCTTCACCATACTTCCCCTCCCCTCCTCTTCACCACATCTCCCATCCTCTTCACCCTCTTTCCCCTCTTCCTCTTCACCATACCTCCCCTCCCCTCCTCTTCACCACATCTCCCATCCTCTTCACCCTCTCTCCCCTCTTCCTCTTCACCATACTTCCCCTCCCCTCCTCTTCACCACATCTCCCATCCTCTTCACCCTCTCTCCCCTCTTCCTCTTCACCATACCTCCCCTCCCCTCCTCTTCACCACATCTCCCATCCTCTTCACCCTCTCTCCCCTCTTCCTCTTCACCATACCTCCCCTCCCTTCCTCTTCACCACATCTCCCATCCTCTTCACCCTCTCTCCCCTCTTCCTCTTCACCATACCTCCCCTCCCTTCCTCTTCACCACATCTCCCATCCTCTTCACCCTCTCTCTCCTCTTCCTCTTCACCATACTTCCCCTCCCCTCCTCTTCACCACATCTCCCATCCTCTTCACCCTCTCTCCCCTCTTCCTCTTCACCATACCTCCCCTCCCCTCCTCTTCACCACATCTCCCATCCTCTTCACCCTCTCTCCCCTCTTCCTCTTCACCATACTTCCCCTCCCCTCCTCTTCACCACATCTCCCATCCTCTTCACCCTCTCTCTCCTCTTCCTCTTCACCATACCTCCCCTCCCCTCTTCACCACATCTCCCATCCTCTTCACCCTCTCTCTCCTCCTCCTATTCACCATACTTCCCCTTCCCCTCCTCTTCCCATCTAATCGTAAACACATCGCCGTCGTTATCGAGACTATTGCCAGTTATCAGCTGTGAGAGAAGTTGACAGGAGACGAAGCTGTTAGTCCTATCTCTCCTTCCTCCCCCCTCGCGAGCAGCCTATCTGTCTTGAAGGAACCCCGGGCTGTCTTATAGGGGCGTGGGCTGTCTTATAGGGGCGTGGGCTGTCTTATAGGGGCATGGGCTGTCTTAAAGGAGCGTGGGCTGTCTTATAGGGGCATGGGCTGTCTTAAAGGAGCGTGGGCTGTCTTATAGGGGCGTGGGCTGTCTTATAGAGGCGTGGGCTGTCTTATAGGGGCGTGGGCTGTCTTAAAGGAGCGTGGGCTGTCTTAAAGGGGCGTGGGCTGTCTTAATGGGGCGTGGGCTGTCTTATAGGGGCGTGGGCTGTCTTAAAGGGGCGTGGGCTGTCTTAAAGGAGCGTGGGCTGTCTTAAAGGAGCGTGGGCTATCTTATAGGGGCGTGAGCTGTCTTAAAGGAGCGTGGGCTGTCTTAAAGGAGCGTGGGCTATCTTAAAGGAGCGTGGGCTATCTTAAAGGAGCGTAGGCTGTCTTATAGCGTGGGCTGTCTTAAATGGGCGTGGGCTGTCTTATAGGGGCATGGGCTGTCTTAAAGGAGCGTAGGCTGTCTTATAGGGGCGTGGGCTGTCTTATAGGACCCCGGACTGTCTTATAGGGCTCCTAGGCTGTTTTAAAGGAGCCTAAACTGTCTTATAGGAGCCCAGGTTGTCTTAAAGGAGCCCTGGGCTGTCTTAAAGGAGCCCTGGGCTGTCTTGAAGGAGCCCTGGGCTGTCTTAAAGGAGCCCTGTGCTGTCTTGAAGGAGCGAAGGCTGTGTTTTAGGGGCCCTAGGATGTTTTAAAGGAGCCTAGACTGTCTTAAAGGACCTAAAGTGTCTTAAAGAAGCTTAGACTTTCTTAAAGGAGAGAGAGAGAGAGAGAGAGAGAGAGAGAGAGAGAGAGAGAGAGAGAGAGAGAGAGAGAGAGAGAGAGCAGGCACCTTGGATGGTATATACTCACAAAAATTTTGAAAGAGAAAATATTTGGAAAGTTTCAGCAAAAATTGAACCAATAGTTTAAGAAAGTCGACAATGTGAAGACTTTGTGGGCGGGCGGGCGGGCGGGAGGGCGGCCGGAGAAGCGGGTGGGCGGATTAAATCTCACAATACACTGTACATACCTCACATAGCACTGAAAAAATTGTCAACCATGTCGTATCTATTTCCTGATATCTCTCACAAATGTAAACATAACACATAACAAAATTACTCTCAGGTGAAGTACTAGGACTATACTACAGGGCTACACTCCAGGGCTACCAAGACGCTACACTTTCTAGCCTATACTCATACATGTAACCTACACCCCAGGCTTTAATTCCACGACTATACACTACAAGGTTACACTCGATTACATCCCAAGGGCTACACTCTGAGGCTACACCAAGAGGCTACAGCTACACCCTTTAGTCTGCAAACTTTAGTGAAAGAAAACACTTACACTCTCGACACTAAGAAGATTTCAATTCCAGGGACGAAAATGCTTCCAAATGGTGTTTATTCTGGGCCAAGGAAAACATTTTGACTGATGACTGGGGGAAAGAGATAGAAAACTGGGGAAAAGATGAAGAAAAAGGGAAAATGAAAGGGAAATTGGTGAAAAATTAATGAAAACTGGGGAAATGATGAAGGAAAATGGGAAATTAAAGGATAATTGGGGAAAAATTATAGAAAACTGGGGAAAAAATGAAGGAAAAATTAAAGGAAATTGGTGAAAAATAAAAGAAAATGGGAAAAATAAGAAAAATTAGTGAAAAATGAAGGAAAACTGAAAAAGAATAAAAAAATGAGAAAATAGGAAGAATATGAATGGAAAAAAGATAAATGAAGAAATGAGAAAAGTGGGAAAAATTAGGAAAATCGGTAAAGTGCAATTTAGGAAAAAGGTAAAAACAGGCAAAGGAATAGCAGGAAAAACTAAAGATAAGAAGGGAAATAGAAAAAAGGAGAAAGACGATGAAGAATAGGCAAAACAAGGAAGAGGAAACAGTAATAATGAATAAAAAAATGAAAAGCAAAAATAGGAAAAAATAATAAAGCAAATATGAAAAATACGACGAACATGGGAAAATAATACTAAAAAATCAGGAAAAGTAGTAAAAAAAAAAAAGGAAAAAAACAAAAAAAAAGATGAACACCCTAAAAAAACACTGAAGTCAATATACAGTATCTGATTTTTTTTTTAGGAAAATTTGAAAAAGAAGAAGAAACTAAACAAAGAAAAAATACTGAAAAATAAGAAAAAAAGGGAAAATGGGGGAAATAAAAAGCGAGACGTGGGTGAGTTCTGTTCGAGTTATTTCCCAGTGTTTCATTGTTAGAGGAAAAAGGAAATTACTTCAGTGAGTCTTTGTTTTCGAAGGCTGTTTTTACGGGTTTCCGGCTGTTATGAGAGAGAGAGATAAAAGGGAAGACAGGAAAGAGAGAATAAAAGAAAGAGAGGAGAGAGAGAATAAAAGAAAGAGAAAAAGAAAGAGGAGAAGGAGAGAGGGAATGAGAGATAAGAGAGAGAGAAAGGAGGAGTGGCTTCTGGTGTGAGTGAGACAGTTACTGAGACACATGAGAGAGAGAGAGAGAGGGAGAGAGAGAGAGGAAGAGAGAGAGAGAGAGGGGGGGGGGGCGCAGGCTGTTCACAAAACTCCCATAATCCAGACAGCTTTTAAATTATTGAGGAGAGTGAGCGAGGCAAGAGGCTGACCTATTCATACCCATGTTCACATATTTACACAACCAGGAAAAGCTTTGTGGTCTTAATCAACTACACAAACAGTATAAGAAAAATGAAGATATAAGAGACTCAATTTAAGATATTCACCCTGAGAAAAATATACACACGTTGAGTTATTCTTTCAACTGGGTCTCCAAACTCAGATACTCAAGACAAAGTGACTTAGAAAAACATGTTAAATTATTCGGAAACTCAAGTGACTCAAAACATTAAGCTGTCACTCAGAACCTTAAGTTGAACTCAAATGAATCAGGAATTTAAATGCCTTTAGGGGGGGGGAGATATTTTAATTTGAGTTTGGGTCTCACAACTCACTAAATTGTGACTTAATTTACACAAGATTGGAGAAGTATCTAACCTAACCAAACCTAGCCTAGTCAAACCTAGCCTAGTCAAGTTCAACCTAACCGAGCCTAACCTAATCTGACCAAACTTAACCTGGTCAAACTTAACAAAATAAAACCTAATACAGTCAAACCTAACCTAACCAAACCAAACCTAACCTAACCAAACCTAACCAAACCTAACCTAACCTAACCTAAACTAACCAAACCTAACCTAACCAAACCTAACCTAACCTAACCTAAACTAACCAAACCTAACCTAACCAAACCTAACCTAACCTAACCTAACCTAACCTAACCTAACCTAACCTAACCTAACCTTGCCCACTTCAGTATTTTGTTGGTGGGGTTTTCGTCCATTGAAGTTTCGCCGACTGCTGTGTTGGGATTCTGTTTCTACACCTCACAATTCTCTATATGTGGTCACGCCCTCAAAACCCACCTTCTAACCGAGAAGAATTTTCATATAAAATGTTCTAAATGGCATTAATATTCTCTCTCTCTCTCTCTCTCTCTCTCAACCTAGTGTCATTAAACTCTCATTAATTTAAACAGAACGAGGATATCAAATCTAACTAATTGATTCTAAACTGTGCAATTGCAGATAAAATCCCCTGGATACTTTTAGCAACATGTGGAATAATCTCTTTAAGGGTCATGATAAGTTAAGTGGCATTAGGAATACAACATTAATTCATTACGAGTTTATATTATTGAATGTTTTTGTTTGTTTTTGTCATGTGATTTTGATATAAAAAAAAAAGCTGTATTTACTAGTAATAAACCGGTAACAAAAATATAATGGAAAAACAGCGTACAGGTTATAAAAGAACTATTTATAAAGCACACACACATATATATGCCAATAGTGAAGCGTTAAGGGATTTTTTTGGCTGGAACTGTACCTACTCTCATCTCAACAAGTATACAAGCGTTTCCCATGAGCCTTTGTTAATAAGTACAGAAACAAGCACCAGCACACGTGAAATTGTTACGTAAAGATATAAAATTTACTGGTGATATTGCTACAAAAATATACCGAACACGTACAGAAACATGAGAAATACTACGAATTTGTTGACTGCATCACACCCTAACATAATTAAATTTTAATAGATGATATACGACTGATGTTATGTTATTTTTTTCCTTTATTATGAAATTTACTTTATGTTAATGTACAATAGTATAAATAATTAAGCATAGTAGTATCATTAACGTATACTATGCAACACAGTAAAGTAGTCGAGTTTCTTTTGCAATTATAAAGTTCTTAATATCAACATTATTTACTATTTCCGTATCTCAAGTGAAGGCTTTTCCCATCTTATTAACGCACAGTTCTATAGTTTAGTCTCCTTGCAGAATCATCTTTTAACACATTTCCGTGAGAGGAAGTTTCGGCATCGAGTGAGATAGCCGCAATCTAGCACAGAGACGCCTGCAACTTATACTTTATTAATGTCGTAAACCTCTCCCTTGATTGGCAAATAAATCTCTCGCTTGACTGGCAAACTAATTACAGATTGTAACCAGGCAGCTCATTTCACCCCAGCACTCAAAGGATGGAGTGAGTGGGACGGAGATAAAAACGGCATATTGACTTTTTGATATGTGCTCTAATATTGCGCTTTATATAGACGCGGCCAAACACGTCATGAAATTCCCCATCAAAACAGAGCTCAGAAATTGGTATGTGTGGAAATGGCTTAACTATTCCTGCTTGTTTTTTTTTTTTTGTGTATACCTGCTTCAACTGCCAAGGGTATTAGACACAGTTCACTAATAGTCTTATGATATTAATGTTATTTCTCTATGCATGCAAAACTTCCCCTTAATAGCAAATGTTTTTCAACCTCGTCAAGTCAAACTGCAAAAATCAATCAACATTTAATACAATGATAATCCGATTGTAATAATTATAACACCATGAGTACAATGTCCTCGTAATCAAAGGAATTGGTCATTTTCTTCAAAGGACTAGGATATGGCAGTCGTAGTACTCAAAGGATTCAGTCAGTAATCAAGGTGTTAGGTCATTACTCAAGAGGTTGATTAATAGTACTCAAAGGGTTAAACCATAATACTCTAGGGGTCAAGTCATAGTACTCAAGGGGTTAAGTCATAGTACTCAAGGGGTTAAGTCATAGTACTCAAGGGGTTAAGTCATAGTACTCAAGGGGTTAAGTCATAGTACTCGAGGCTTGTCATCGTGATCAAGGAGTTATTTCCCTCAAAAGCCTAATGCACTTCACTCATGAGGTTGGCATCGTACTACAAGTCTTTTAATTATTAACAAATCTCAATATTATTAAGACGACCTTCTTCGTAATCTAAACAAAAAGTAACTGAACTAAAACATAAAAATAAAATTACTACGTCAAAAACAATTAATAAAACAAATCTAAAAAAAAAAGGCATGTATAGTTTTGTCCGGGAAATAATTTACCACAAATTTAATTGTCATTCATTTGTGCCTTTGTATATCCAGAAAAATACATATACAGTATACACACCTTTTATTCTGTCAGCTTAAAAAGTCTGTGCATGATGGAAGCTTAAAATAGGTTATCTCATCATTGTCGTATAAACTATCTTGATGGAAGCTTAAAATAGGTTATACCATCATTGTCGTGTAAACTATCTCCGAGATCGTGATCAATCAAAATTTGTCTAATTTAAAACCATTGTTACGAGTTCGCTCCTGGTTGGATAGTTTGAGTACCATTGTAATGTCCCCTTTGTTTAGCCCTGACTTTCATTTATACACCTCTATCATATCGCCTCTTACTCTACGTCTCTCAAGGGAGTGCAAATTAAGATGCTTTAACCTATCTCTGTACTCAAGGTTCCTAATGCCCGGGATTAGTCTTGTCATTCTCCTCTGAATTCTTTCCAAGGATTCTATATTCATTCTGTAATACGGTGACCAGAACTGAACTGCGTAATCCAGGTGTGGTCTCAAGCGCAAGATATAGTTTTAAGATGACCTCGCTAGTCTTGTAACTAACACTCCTTTGTATGAACCCAAGTACTTCCGAGCAAATACACATTGTTTACTTGGCTTAAGATTCCTACTTATCATTACTCCTAAAACACACTCGCAATCGGATTTCTCAATAACATCGTTGTTCATCTGGTATCTGGTTTCCCTGTTTACATCTCCTATACTGAGTCCTTTACATTTGTCCACAAAGAATTTCATCTGCCATTTTTCAGACCATTCGAATATTTTTTTTAGATCTTCCTGTAGTTTTGCAGAGTCCTCGTCAAATTTAATTACAAGCCCTATTTTAGTGTCATCAGCAAATTTACTTATGTTGCTGTCTAGGCGGATATCTATGTCGTTTATGTATATAATAAATAATAATGGTCCAAGTACTGAGCCTTGCGGAACTCCACTTGTGACGTTGCTCCAATGGGATTTAGTGCCGTCGATGCTCACTTGCTGTTTTCTGTCCTGTAACCACGCCCTAATCCATTTTAGAATATCACCTATAATGCAATGAGCCTCCACTTTTCTTATTAGTCTTTCGTGGGGGACTCTGTCTAAGGTTTTGCTAAAGTCGCGATATACCACATCATAATTGTGCCCCTCGTCCACTGATTCGAAAACTGATGAAAAGAATGTTAATAGATTAGTTAGACATGAACGCCCGTTTGTGAAGCCATGTTGGGAATCATTGATCAACTTGTGCTTCTCCAGGTGGTTTCGAATAGTTTGAAATGATTGCTTCTAGTAATTTGCCTACAATTGATGTTAGACTGATTGGACGGTAGTTAGAGGATAGTGATCTATCTCCCTTCTTGAAAAGCGGTGTTACATTCGCTATCCTCCAGGATTCTGGTACTACACCTTTTAAGGACATGTTAAACAACTTTGCTAAGGGCATACTAAGCTCTTCCTTACATTCCTTTAATACTCTGGCAAATATCTCATCGGGACCAGGTGACTTATTAGGCTTTTGTTTGTCTATTTGCTTACTAACATCGTTACTAGTCACTACTATCTCGCTTAATTTGTTTTCTTCACTATCTCTGTTTCGAGTCGGTGCCTCGGGTATCATGTTTAAATTTTCGGTGGTGAAAACTGTTGAAAAATATTTATTCAGATTATTGCTCATTTCTCCGTCGTTATCAGTTAGCTCGCCGGTATCTGACTGTATTGGTCCAATCTTTTCTCGTGTCTTTAATACACACACACACTAAAACATTTACATCAAACAAGGTAATTATAATTGTTTATCTTGTATTTAAATTGGCAAAAAATCACACGAGCTCTGTTGTTGACATTTGGTAAAACTGTAGATTGCCACATCATATATTAAGTCGTTCATAAAATTAACCAAATTCACCGACCTAATCTAATCTAAATAATATAATAACTTAAGGTGAAGTTCAAGTTAAGGTACGTTAGGTTAGGTTAGGGTAGGTTAGGTTGATTCTTTTATGAATGACAAATTATTTACAGTAGCAAAACCCGGACCTCGAAAGTTCACAGTTTTACCCCATGTCAACAACGGCGCTCGTTTGATTTTAGGCTCATTAACTGTAACATTACAGTACTTTATAATTGTACTGTACGCTGATTACAATTCCTGTTAATTACAATATGAACGTACACTTGTGAATAATATTTCCTGAACACTTTTTAATACCTGGCATCGTGTCCAGTAGGCACGGGAATGGAATTTCATCATCTATAATATTTATTCAGATTTTTTCCTCCTATAGTTTCAGGTTATTTAATATGGCATAACACATAATAAAAAAACAGCGTTCACCGGCTTTATACAAAACACATAATATAACCCACAAATAAATGCTAGAATCCACACTTATAAACATGGGTGTTGAAGCGTAACCCACATTATAACACCAACAGCCTATTACAAAGTTGTCTAAGCAATTTTGGCAGTAAACAAAACGCCGAGATGTTCAATATTATACAATTGTAATATATTAAACATAACAATAACGTTGGCAATGTTTTCTTAAGCTTCTTCGAGGACTGTATAATATCTCCAAGGAAAATAATCATACGCTAAGCTGCTGCTCTTAGAAACTCGCCTTGCCAAGAATGCTCTCCTTTTGCGCAAACTGGTATAACTTCGCGCCATGACGGAGTAGGGAAGACCAGTGATCACTCATGCAAGTTTTCCTCATTATGTTCGTCTTGTGGTGGATGTGGACACGCATGAACACACATCACCCTGTAAGGAGACAGTATGTACTACAGCTGATGTGTTCGGCGTCGGCCGGTCACGGAAAACGTCGGGTTTACCATATTTGCATTAATTAAGTATACAGTAGTTCCAATTAAGTGAGGTTAGTTTAAGTTAATAGAGTTATGTAACTTGGATTTGATTTAAATTAAAAGTTAGATGTGGTTGACCTGGGGTTATTCAGTCGACAATGGTTCAGTGTGAAGTGCCTCTTACACCACTCCTCCCTCACACTCAACAAGCCACTACATTTTTGCATTCAAGAAGAATAGAGCCAAGAGTGGGAGTCCGTCATGAAAAAAATAGCATTGAGATATATATATATATATATATATATATATATATATATATATATATATATATATATATATCTTGATAAAATCACACGGGAAAACGGAAACAACGTTGTTTCCGTTTTCCCGTGTGATTTTATCAAGATTTATCTTATCCACGTTTTCATTGTGGAATTACAAGAAATATATATATATATATATATATATATATATATATATATATATATATATATATATATATATATATATATATATATATTATCTAATTTTCCTCATAAAAATGTCATGTTGAATGTTGGAAAGTAAAGTATGGAGGAAACTGCACCCTAACCCGTTTTCCAATATATTTTTGTTCAGTCCAATCTGAATCTGATATCAGTGAATGATTTTTATCAAATATTCAGAGCAAAACATATTTGGTATTAGAATTTTTAACCATATTTGTGCATATATGTATTTTGTTTTTCTGGCCTCGTGCTGAACAGTGTCGCTTTAACTTACCAAGGCTGACGAGACCCAGGTGGACCGCCTCCTACACCTTCATCCTGCCTCCTCCACCTTCATCCTGCCTCCTCCACCTTCATCCTTGTCTATCACCAAACTACCGACTTGTCAGCACCCACGCTGATGAGGGCGTGACGTACGCTGATTAGCCCGTCTATCATGATGCGAGCTGACTGGGTTATTGTTATTATTATATTATTATTATTATTATTATTATTATTATTATTATTATTATTATTATCATTATCATCATTACCATTATTATTTCTATTACATTGTAGTAGTATTTTCACTACTACGTTATAATTATTAGTGTTTCTATTAACGTTTCAAATGATGTTTACTAAAGCCACCAGCAGAGATAGAGGTACTGTACACTACCATGTTTACAAAACAAATGACAGTACGTTATTAAATTGTTTACTAACACACCATTTATGTCCATTTCAGATAACGGGTGTGCTGAGGACACGGTAGTCGGCGGGTGTACTGTAAGTGTACTGAAGTGAGCCAGTGGGTGTAGGTGTAGTGAAGGTGTATACATGTAAACCCAAGATACACACGTGGGCCAGTGGGTGTAGGTTTACGTTAGGTGTACATACATCAACCGGTGGGTGTATATTAGTGTACCAAGATACACACGCGGGTCAGCGGGTGTAGGTGAGACTACTGAGTGTAGCCAGTTAAGCCTCCACCGGATATAATTGTAGACCAGAGGAAATTGGTTGTGTACTCGGGCAAAAGTGTGTGTGTGTGTGTGTGTGTGTGTGTGTGCAGCCACACACAGGGTGGTGAAATGCATCTAGAGTGGCAGCATTATGTTAATGTTAAGGTGCAAGCACTGCTTGCTCCCTCTCGCTTTTAGCTGCAGCCGCTGGCTAGCCCTCGTGGTGAACAGGGAAGCAACTTGCATAAGTCTTCCCCTGCCAGTACACAGCCTCCTTACCATCAAGACTCCTGCTGTGCCTCCTCGTGGCAGCACACGGTAACTGGGTGGGTAACTGGGTGCCACGTGGGCTCAGGCTAGATCAGCAGGGGATCTCGGAGTAGCAGTGGACCCCAGAGGGATGGCACATAGGCCCACTGGCATATGGACACGTCCTGGCGCCTACCAACTACTGCCCCGCTGTCTTGCGGATTAACCTTGACAAGTATAAGGCTACGGGAGTATACCCCGAACGAAAAATCTGCGGTGGGGTCCCGCATCAGGTAGACATGCTTACAGAGCTCCAACAAGGCCCCAACGGTGGTGTAGGAGGAAGAGGTGACCACCATGGCAACCCAACGACTACACAGGTGGACGAAGGCAATGCCTAATGGACAGGCTACTAAGGCGAAACCCAACAAACTGGGCTATCGGCAGCCCATTGCGACTCTCCCTCTCCCCAGTCGTTGCAACACTTGCACCATTGGATCAGGGAAAGGGAGAGCCAAGATGTGTGGTTGCAGCCTGCGCTCCTGCCTCACCACATAAATCAACTCACGTACAGCCATCATCCAGTTCATCAAAGCTCTCATCAAAACCCTATACCCCCAAAAGTCCTATGGCGACGGACGAGTGGTGATGGGACAGGCAGAGATGACTGCCGGGAGTCTCTAGTCACAACTCTGCACATGGGCGGCACAGATAAGATGGTCGTTTATGCACTGGGATCTAGGCAGCAGTGCTATCTGGTCCTGTTTGTACGAGTGAGCAGCCCCTCGAGGACCCACTCTGCTCACCCCAAATGAGAAGGGGGCTAGAAAAGGTGCCCTAAACATAGCCTGCCTAAGAACCCAGCCTGACTGGGCAACCGCACCCAGTAAGGTCATCCTTATGCGGTCGAAAACTCAACCAAAATCACAGATCCAAACAAAAACAAATCATACAACCTCTTATGGTCGCTGCATGGAATGTCAGGACCCTTCTGGATACTGGTACAAATGTGCATCCTGAAAGAAGAACTGCCCTTGTGTCAAAAGATCTGACTAGGTATAACATCGACAATCGACATAGCAGCCATCAGAGAGTCCCGGCTCCCAGATGAGGGCCAACTCACAGAACGGGGGTCTGGCTACACCTTCTTCTGGAAGGGTAAGCCTGCTGCGGAGAGAAACCGCATTAATGGAGTTGGCTTTGCCAACGCATCCTACACAGGCTAACTAAAATGCCTATTGGGATGAACGAGCGCCTCATGACGCTTCGAGTCCCACTGAATCACTCACATCATGCCTTCTTCATCAGTGCATACGCCCCAATGCTGGATGCAGATGATGACATCAAGGAGGCCTTTTATGCCGACCTTATTAGCGTGCTAACCTCTATCCCCAGAGAAGTCTAGGTTGTGCTTCTTGGCGACTTCAATGCCAGAGTTGGCAGAGATGCTAACATTTGGCAGGGAACCATAGGGAGAAATGGACTAGGCCAGTGTTATCCCAACGGCCTACTCCTCCTGAGCAAGTGTGCTGCACACAACCTCAATATCACCAATACCTTGTTTTGGCCTGCCGACAAGTTCAAGGGTTCTTGGCAACACCCACGAGCCAAACACTGGCATCTCATTGACTACATCATTATCAGAGAAAGAGATCTTCGAGATGTCCTCATCACCCGTGCCATGCGTGGCTCAGACCACTATGACACTGATCATCGACTTGTCAGAGCCAAGCTCTCACTTCACGTTGTCTCAAAACGGCGAAGGCAGCAAGCCTCCAGAAGAGGTTTTAATACTGTGCATCTGGAGGATCCAGCGGTACCACCTGCTTTCAGAGAGCAGCTCGAACACGGGCTTATAAACAACCCAACAGCAAAGAACGTGAATCCCAGTGCTGAATGGGATACTCTTAATACTGTTATGACAAAAACCTGCAGAGACCCTCGGCCAGATCAAAAGAATACACCAGGACTGGTTTGATGAAAATGACCCGGCAAACAAAGTACTCATTGATGATAAACGTGCTGCTTTTACTGACCGACAGAACAACCCTCAGTCTCGGACCAAAGCTGATACCTTCCACAAGAAGAAAGCGGCAGCCCAGCGGGAACTTTGCAATCTAAAGAACATCTGGCTTAAAAATAAAGCATGTGAAGCACAAAAACTTGCAGATCAACACAAGATGCGCGAATTTTTCATTTCCACTAAAACATTTTATCGGCCAGTCACTCGTGGCGCAGCCCCCCTCTGCTCATCTGACGGTAACCTCATAATTAAAGACAATGAAGGCCTCCTTCAGCGCTGGAAAGAGCACTGCCATTCAATGCTCAACCAAAACACTGATGTAGATGTCCTGACTACCCAGCAGATCCCTCAGGGCCTGATGGAATCCCAGCCGAGGTGTATAAAGCAGGAGGACCTCTGCTTACCAGCAGTCTCCACTCTCTCCTGGAGAATATATGGGAAAAGGAAGAATTCCCCCAAGCTCTTAAAGACGCCTCATTGTCAATATTTATAAGAACAAAGGAGACCGGTCAGACTGTGGCAACTACTGTGGGATCTCGCTGCTCTCCACAGCGGGCAAGATTATCGCCCGAGTCCTCCTAAACAGATTTCTTCCTGAGGTGGGAAACTCCCTCCCAGAATCTCAATGTGGTTTTAAACCATCACGTGGCACCACTGACATGATCTTTGCTGCCCGCCAGATACAGGAAACGTGCAGAGAACAGCGTCATGACCTGTACATGGCTTTCATCGACCTAACCAAGGCCTTCGACTCGGTCAATAGGGAAGCCCTCTGGTGGACCCTCAGCCGTTTTGGCTGCCCACCAAAATTCATCGCCATTGCGAGGCAACTCCACGATGGCATGAACGGCAGTGTCCTGCACAACGGCACCCAGTTCTTCCCCATCCAAACAGGGGTTAAACAAGGGTATGTACTGGCACCAACTCTCTTTTCCATCTTCTTGGCTGCCTTCCTTACTCATGCCAGTGTCAATTTAGCCAGCGGGGTGAACATCGAGTACCGGATGAAGGGGGTCTTTTCAACATAAGACGACTCCTGGCAAGAACAAAGATGTCGGCATCTTCCATGACTGAACTTCAGTATGCAGACGACCTCACCCTTGTTGCTCACACTGAACACGACCTACAGGAGATCCTGAACACCTACGCAGACGTGTATGCACACTTCGGCCTTGAGGTGAATGTACGCAAGACTCAGAGTCTCTTTCAACCTGCCCCTGGTTCAGACACACCTCCACCATCCATCCAGATTAACGGTACTACCCTCTCTAATGTTGCCCACTTTCGGTATCTCGGCTCCCACCTATCCACCACCGCAGACATCGATGAAGAGATTCAGCATCGGATCAGATGTGCATCTCAAGCCTTTGGCAGACTCCGAAATCGTATCTTCAGCTGTAAGGAGCTGAAATTATCTACAAAGCTGCACATATATCGAGCAGTGGTCCTCCCCACCCTGCTATATGGCAGTGAGACATAGGTCACATACAGGATGCACCTCAAGGCAATTGAAAACTTTCACCAACGTAGTCTATGTTCCATCCTCAGCGTTCGCTGCGAAGGCATGAGAACAAATGCCAATATTCTTGCTGACAACAACTGTAGGAGCATCGAGGCTACCATTATCCACGAACAACTACGTTGGACTAGCCATGTTACCTGCATGGACGACAGTAGGCTGCCAAAGCAGCTACTTCCCAGTCACCTAATGAATAGTAAACGTAACGCCAGCAGGCAATTGAAAAGGTATAAGGATAGCTTAAGGCAAACCTGAAAAAGTGCCAAATCGACCCCCTCACCTGGGAGTCGATTACTCCGCATTTTAACGCTTGGAGGAGCACCGCACGAGGTGTTAATGCTTTCGAGTTAGCCCGACTACAAGCCGAGGCAGACAAGCGCCAACGCCGGAAAGATGCTTCCACCGCCCCTCCCGCAGTTGACGGAGCCCTCCACATGTGCAATGAATGTGAACGACGCTGCGGGTCTCGTATCGGTCTCTTTAGTCACCGCAAAACTCACCAACCGAGGTCACATCCCTAATAACTCATATCATTGTATCATAGCTGGATGATCGTCATACACGATTCCGAGTGACAGCAAAGTAGTAGTAGTAGTAGTAGTAGTAGTACAGTAGTAGTAGTAGTAGTACAGTAGTAATAGTAGTAGTAGTACAGTAGTAGTAGTAGTAGTAGTAGTAGTAGTAGTAGTAGTAGTAGTAGTAGTAGTAGTAGTAGTGTGTGTGTGTGTTATTTGTGTGTGTGTATGTATGTGTGTGTGTGTGTGCAGGTGTGTGTGTGTGTGCAGGTGTGTGTGTGTGTGTGTGTGTGTGCAGGTGTGTGTGTGTGTGTGCAGGTGTGTGTGTGTGTGTGCAGGTGTGTGTGTGTGTGTGTGTGTGCAGGTGTGTGTGTGTGTGTGTGTGTGTGTGTGTTTACTCATATCCAGTACTGTATATCATAAACTCAAAATACTGTACACAAACAAACACGTAAACACATAAAGCGGCCTCATAACTCCTCGTACATAAAAGACTTTGTTGTTGTGGAGGGGGGGGAATGAGTGTCACTTACGCCCCTCTTACTCTCACACTCCTCCCCCCAGACGTTCTCAAAATATGCGATTTTCTTTAGGATTCTTTTATCAGAGGTCAAACTTACCCCCCCCCCCCTCGCCCCTCTCTCTCTTCACCCTCCTCGCTCTCCATCTTTTACTTCCCCCTCTCTCAATCGTGCTCTTCCTGTTCACCCGCCTTCTCTCCCTCCCCTCTCTTCCTCTTCCCCCTTTCAACCCTCTCTTCTCTCCTTCTTTTACGTTCCCTCTCCCTCTACCCTGTTTACCCTCCCTCCTCTCCTTTTCACCCCCTTCTCTTTCTTCACCATCCCTCCCTCCCTCCCTTTCTCTTCACCCTCACCCTTCTCTCCTCTTTCCACCTTTTCCCTCCTCCCTCTCACCTCTTACAACCTTCTCTTTCGGGATTCAGGGGTTCGGATTCGAGTTCAGAATTCGGATTCAGAATTCGAGGGTTCGGATTCGGGATTCGAGGATTCGGATTCAGGAGGTTGAGATTCAGGATTCGAGATTCGGATTCGTAGGGTTGGGTAGCGACATTCTTCCCTCTCGTCACACCCTCCAGATACCCTCACGCTCTCCTCTCAAGAATCATAAACATTTTGGGCCCAGATTCTTCCAAAATTCGGGTCACGTGAAGATTAGACACCCGAGCTTCTTTCCTTTGCTTATTTAAACACTTTAATGCTACCTATGGGGGTCTAGGCTAGGTTAGGTTAGGTTAGGTTTGGTTAGGTTTGGTTTGGTTAGGTTAGGTTAGGTTTGGTTTGGTTAGGTTTGGTTTGGTTTGGTTTGGTTAGGTTAGGTTAGGTTAGATTAGGTTTGGTTAGGTTAGGTTGGATTGAATTAGCATTTAGCATTCGATTAGGTTAAGTTAGGTTAGTTAGGTTAGGTTAGTTATATTAGGTAAACGTTAGATTAGGTTGAATTAATTATGTTAAGTTAGCATTCGATTAGGTTGGTTAGCGTTAAATTAGGTTAGGTTAGGTTAGCGTTAAATTAGGTTAGGTTAAGTTAGCGTTAAATTAGGTTAGGTTAGCGTTAAATTAGGTTAGGTTAGGTTGGCGTTAAATTAGGTTAGGTTAAGTTAGCGCTAAATTAGGTTAGGTAAGGCTAGCGTTAAATTAGGTTAGGTTAAGTTAGCGTTAAATTAGGTTAGGTTAAGTTAGCGTTAGGTAATATTGATGAACTGGGCTGCCGAGTGTGAGTGATCCAAATAGTTTTAGCTCTGAGTGCTCGTGGGGTTACTTAGTCATACTCAAGGGGTTAAGCTATAGTACTCAAGGGGTTAAGCTATAGTACTCAAGGGGTTAAGCTATAGTACTCAAGGGGTTAAGTTATCGTACTCAAGGGGTTAAGTTATCGTACTCAAGGGGTTAAATTACCGTACTCAAGGGGTTAAGTTATCGTACTCAAAGGGTTAAGTTATCGTACTCAAGGGGTTAAGTTATCGTACTCAAGGGGTTAAGCTATAGTACTCAAGGGGTTAAGCTATAGTACTCAAGGGGTTAAGTTATCGTACTCAAGGGGTTAAGTTATCGTACTCAAGGGGTTAAGTTATCGTACACAAGGGTTAAATTACCGTACTCAAGGGGTTAAGTTATCGTTCTCAAGGGGTTAAATTATCGTACTCAAGGGGTTAAGTTATCGTACTCAAGGGGTTAAGTTATCGTACTCAAGGGGTTAAGTTATCGTACTCAAGGGGTTAAGTTATCGTACACAAGGGGTTAAATTACCGTACTCAAGGGGTTAAGTTATCGTACTCAAGGGGTTAAGTTATCGTTCTCAAGGGGTTAAGTTATCGTACTCAAGAGGTTAAGTTATCGTACACATGGGGTTAAGTTAACGTAGACATGGAGTTTAGTTATCGTAGACAAGGGGTTTAGTTATCGTACTCTAGGGGTTAAGTTATCGTTCTCAAGTGGTTAAGTTATCGTACTCAAGGGGTTAAGTTATCGTACTCAAGGGGTTAAGTTACCGTACTCAAGGGGTTAAGTTATCGTACTCAAGGGGTTAAGCTGCCACATCATTTCCTAACTGGGACTGGGGGAGCCCTCACGGTTGAGGTAGTCTCTGATATTACAGCGACATTTCTTTTAACAACTTCATATTTTTCATTAAATGACTGTGGGTGGCAGAGAGGATGGTTATGTGGGTGGCAGAGAGGATGGTTCTGTGGGTGGCAGAGAGGATGGTTCTGTGGGTGGCAGAGAGGATGGTCATGTGGGTGGCAGAGAGGATGGTTCTGTGGGTGGCAGAGAGGATGGTTATGTGGGTGGCAGAGAGGATGGTTATGTGGGTGGCAGAGAGGATGGTTCTGTGGGTGGCAGAGAGGATGGTTATGTGGGTGGCAGAGAGGATGGTTCTGTGGGTGGCAGAGAGGATGGTCATGTGGGTGGCAGAGAGGATGGTTATGTGGGTGGCAGAGAGGATGGTTCTGTGGGTGGCAGAGAGGATGGTCATGTGGGTGGCAGAGAGGATGGTCATGTGGGTGGCAGAGAGGATGGTTCTGTGGGTGGCAGAGAGGATGGTTATGTGGGTGGCAGAGAGGATGGTTCTGTGGGTGGCAGAGAGGATGGTTCTGTGGGTGGCAGAGAGGATGGTTCTGTGGGTGGCAGAGAGGATGGTTCTGTGGGTGGCAGAGAGGATGGTTCTGTGGGTGGCAGAGAGGATGGTTCTGTGGGTGGCAGAGAGGATGGTTCTGTGGGTGGCAGAGAGGATGGTTCTGTGGGTGGCAGAGAGGATGGTTATGTGGGTGGCAGAGAGGATGGTCATGTGGGTGGCAGAGAGGATGGTTATGTGGGTGGCAGAGAGGATGGTCATGTGGGTGGCAGAGAGGATGGTTCTGTGGGTGGCAGAGAGGATGGTTCTGTGGGTGGCAGAGAGGATGGTTCTGTGGGTGGCAGAGAGGATGGTTCTGTGGGTGGCAGAGAGGATGGTCATGTGGGTGGCAGAGAGGATGGTCATGTGGGTGGCAGAGAGGATGGTTATGTGGGTGGCAGAGAGGATGGTTATGTGGGTGGCAGAGAGGATGGTTATGTGGGCGGCAGAGAGGATGGTTATGTGGGCGGCAGAGAGGATGGTTATGTGGGTGGCAGAGAGGATGGTTATGTGGGTGGCAGAGAGGATGGTTATGTGGGTGGCAGAGAGGATGGTTATGTGGGTGGCAGAGAGGATGGTTATGTGGGTGGCAGAGAGGATGGTTATGTGGGTGGCAGAGAGGATGGTTATGTGGGTGGCAGAGAGGATGGTTATGTGGGTAGCAGAGAGGGTGGTTATGTGGGTGGCAGAGAGGATGGTTATGTGGGTGGCAGAGAGGATGGTTATGTGGGTGGCAGAGAGGATGGTTATGTGGGTGGCAGAGAGGATGGTTATGTGGGTGGCAGAGAGGATGGTTATGTGGGTGGCAGAGAGGATGGTTATGTGGGTGGCAGAGAGGATGGTTATGTGGGCGGCAGAGAGGTTCGCTGTGTGGGCGGCTGTGTGGGTAGCAGGGAGGGTGGTTCTGTTGGTAGTGGAGATTTTTGCTGTGTGGGCGGCTGTGTGGGTGGCAGAAAGGTTGGGTGTGTGGGTGGCAGAGAATTTCTTTGCGTGGGCGGCATAATAACCTGAATGTGTGGGTGGCAGTGAGGCTGGGTGATATGGGTGGCAATATGGGGCGGCAAAGAGCAGCTAGTCGGTTGAGTGAGGGAGAGATGACTGGTGTAAAGGAATCATGGAATAAGACAGACGCCAATAAACGAGGGAGATAGACGATAAACAAACACAAACTCGCACGCAAACGCACACACACACACACACACACACACACACTTCACATCCTTATACAATGGTGGTCTTAAGTACAGGTAACGTTAAGGTCAAGTTGTTTAGGGAGTTTCAACACGCCAGTTCTCCACAGCGGGACCCTGAAATATTTACCCTGGGTGTGACGCAATGGGTTCAATTGTTGACACTTTTTGGGGCAATCTCTCTCTCTCTCTCTCTCTCTCTCTCTCTCTCTTTTCCTCTTGCTCTCTTTTCCTCTTGCTCTCTCTCTTTCTCCCTTTCCCCCACTCTCTCTCTCACCCCCATCCCTTCCCTCTCTCTCTTTATCTCTCTCTCTCTCTCTCTCTCTCTCTCTCTCTCTCTCTCTCTCTCTCTCTCTCTCTCTCTCTCTCCCTCTCTCTCGGATGTAAGAGGTATTGGCGTTTGGGAAAAATCTGTCTCTGTCTCTCTCTCCTTTGTGTCTAGGGAAGCAAGACGTGTGGCTTTAAAAATCTCTCTCTCTCTCTCTCTCTCTCTCTCTCTCTCTCTCTCTCTCTCTCTCTCTCCCTCTCTCTCTCTCTCTCTCTCTCTCTCTCTCCCTCTCTCTCTCTCTCTCTCTCTCTCTCTCTCCCTCTCTCTCGGATGTAAGAGGTATTGGCGTTTGGGAAAAATCTGTCTCTGTCTCTCTCTCCTTTGTGTCTAGGGAAGCAAGACGTGTGGCTTTAAAAATCTCTCTCTCTCTCTCTCTCTCTCTCTCTCCCTCTCTCTCCCCCTCTCTCTCTCTCTCTCTCTCTCTCTCTCTCTCTCTCTGCGGTGTACCAAGTAGGAGGGAAGTGTTGGTGGTCTCGTCTTATCTCGTAACAAACTGACTGTTGACCTTTCCAGCCTGGGGCGAGGAAGAGAGAGAGAGAGGAAGGAAGGTGGGGGAAGGAGGGGTGAAGGAGGGAGGGAGGGAAGGAGTGAGGGAGGGAAGGAGTGAGGGAAGGAGTGAGGGAGGGAAGGAGTGAGGGAGGGGTGAGGGAGGGGTGAGGGAGGGAGGGAAGGAGTGAGAGAGGAGGTAAGGAGAGAGTAAGGGGGAGGGACGGAGGGAAGGAGAGCTGTCCTTGTACTCAATGGAGCAACACATCGACCACCTGATGTGACCAAAAGTTTCACCCCGATCCAAAATATTTATGAAAACCTAAATTAATGACCTTTGGTAAATGAGAGGTCAGAGTTTATTCATTAGTGAGTGTTTGTTTTGATACTTTTCCAAGAAGTCTTCGCTATTATTAATAAAATCTGTCCCCCGTGATGATGAATGAACGTAATGAATAAAAACATAATTAAATTGGAGGGGAGAGGGAGGGAAACAAGAGCACTTGTAAACAGCGTCACCACGAGCAATCTTTAGCGCCTGGCGTTCCCTCCACCACGAGATAAGGGCTGTTTCGGAAACAACTACGCCAGACTTACGTTCACCCGCCTTCTACCCGCTGTGTCGTTCTTTTATTGTTCAAACACTGGCGATCCTCTCCACCTCGTCATAACACTTATAAACGTTACGGCAGACTAACATTCGCCAGCCTTTTGCCCACACTGGCGCTGCTTTGTGACTCGGATAAGTAGTAAAGCACTTCGCCACACTCACAGCACCAAATGTATCACTAATTTGTGTGAACGAGACCAACAAATATTTACCACAGGACCAAAGGAATGGTTTACGGCGAGTGCTGCTCACAAGGTACAAAGTCGGGACAGATTCAGAGTGATTCTTCATGCTGAATATTAGAGCAGCCGGGCGAGGGTATATACTGTGTATGTTCAGTTATATTAAAGGCTGTGTGCTTCACTGTTATATCTTTGGGAAACTTTATCGCTTGATAGTAATGATATTACGACTACTATTATTGCTACTAATATTACTATTACTGTTACTGCTACTACTACTAGCTACTACTACTACTACTACTGCTACTGCACTATTATTATTATTATTATTATTATTATTATTATTATCATTATTATTATCATTAATATTATTATTATTATTATCATCATCACTCAACTACAACCTGTCATAATAACTACCACAATGAGTGTACATAACAAGTTGATACAATAAGTGGGCACAAGTATTGGTGGCGTGGTACAGTACAGTAGTGGGTGCGTCACACACCTCCACTACACTACAGCTTCTCATAAACATTCATGCAAATGTGCAGGCGTTGCCGCTTGCTTGCAAATTGCACCATGGAACATGTTGACAGCGCGGCCAACAGTTGCCACGACTGAGAAACTCTCTCTCCCCACAGATCTAAATTGATAGTTTTAGGAACGTTAAGGTACACTGAGTGTGCGGTGGCCGAGTGGGTACAGCATTCGTTTTCTGTCTTAACGGTTGTTGGCTCGCGTCAGAGGCACCCTGAGTTAACCCAGATGTAAGTGGGTACCTGACTTTATATTTGGGAGATAAGGGCCGCTGAGTGCAGTGCTGTCTGAGGCTTCACTACATGGTGCTGTCTGAGGCTTCACTACATGGTGCTGTCTGAGGCTTCACTACATGGTGCTGTCTGAGGCCTCACTACATGGTGCTGTCTGAGGCTTCACTACATGGTGCTGTCTGAGGCCTCACTACATGGTGCTGTCTGAGGCTTCACTACATGGTGCTGTCTGAGGCCTCACTACATGGTGCTGTCTGAGGCTTCACTACATGGTGCTGTCTGAGGCTTCACTACATGGTGCTGTCTGAGGCCTCACTACATGGTGCTGTCTGAGGCCTCACTACATGGTGCTGTCTGAGGCCTCACTACATGGTGCTGTCTGAGGCCTCACTACATGGTGCTGTCTGAGGCTTCACTACATGGTGCTGTCTGAGGCTTCACTACATGGTGCTGTCTGAGGCTTCACTACATGGTGCTCTCTCCGGGTCTATTGTTCACTACATCTAAGACACGACCTTTATGACACTCTGGTACACCAATACTGTAACTGTGATACAAACGTTAATAAGTAGTCAATCTTACGGTACATTTAGTATTAATAGATGAAGAGGTGTGATTATAACAACAAACACAATTTCCAAAATAAAATACAGCTCTAAAAAATAAATATATTTAGCCTAACCAAATCCTATTTCACATTGACTATTTCTCCCAAATATGAAAATCTTGGGTAAAAATTTATGAATGTCCAATAAACTGCGTGAAATTCTTGCTGACTCATCAATATGGCGGGAACTGCAAATTTCAAGAAAATATGCAAATTCCCGCGGACGTCGGAGAACAAACTTACAAACCTGATTTAAGTCTGGCGAAGAATATCCCAAACTCTAAGTAACTATTTAAATATTAAATATATAAATCTTCGCATGTGCGGTCATGTACAATGTATGTATGTATGTATGTATGTAAGTTGTATGTATGGATGTATGTATGTATGTTGTATGTAAGTTGTATGTATGTATGTATGTATGGATGTATGTATGTATGTATGGATGTATGTATGTCTGCATGTCGTGTGTTTTGGGAGGTTAGGTTAGGTTAGCTTTGGGTAGAGTAGGTCAAGCCAGATTAAGTTGAATTAGGCTAAGTTAGGTTAGGTTAATTAACTTAGTAATAATGATAATATTCACCTGTAATTGGTGGTACATTAAAAGGTACACCAACCCGCACCTCACTACACCTGGAGACAAAATATGGGAGGGGGGAGGGGGGAGGGGGGAGGGGGGGGCGGTACAATGAGAACTTCATAATGTATATTTCCAACTATAACAACAACCACAGTCTTGCTTCAACAACTATAACAACAACCACAGCCTTGCTTCAACAACTATAACAACAACCACAGTCTTGCTTCAACAACTATAACAACAACCACAGTCTTGCTTCAACAACTATAACAACAACCACAGTCTTGCTTCAACAACTATAACAACCACAGCATTGCTTCAACAACTATAACAACAACCACAATCTTGCTTCAACAACTATAACAACCACAGTCTTGCTTCAACAACTATAACAACAACCACAACCTTGCTTCAACAACTATAACAACAACCACAGTCGTGCTTCAACAACTATAACAAAAACCACAGTCTTGCTTCAACAACTATAACAACAACCACAGTCTTGCTTCAACAACTATAACAACAACCACAGCCTTGCTTCAACAACTATAACAACAACCACAGTCTTGCTTCAACAACTATAACAACCACAGTCTTGCTTCAACAAATATAACAACAACCACAGTCTTGCTTCAACAACTATAACAACAACCTCAGTCTTGCTTCAACAACTATAACAACAACCTCAGTCTTGCTTCAACAACTATAACAACAACCACAGTCTTGCTTCAACAACTATAACAACAACCACAGTCTTGCTTCAACAACTATAACAACAACCACAGTCTTGCTTCAACAACTATAATAACCACAGTCTTGCTTCAACAACTATAACAACAACCACAGCCTTGCTTCAACAACTATAACAACAATCACAGCCTTGCTTCAACAACTATAACAACAACCACAGTCTTGCTTCAACAACTATAACAACCACAGTCTTGCTTCAACAACTATAACAACAACCACAGTCTTGCTTCAACAACTATAACAACAACCACAGTCTTGCTTCAACAACTATAACAACAACCTCAGTCTTGCTTCAACAACTATAACAACAACCTCAGTCTTGCTTCAACAACTATAACAACAACCACAGTCTTGCTTCAACAACTATAACAACAACCACAGTCTTGCTTCAACAACTATAACAACAACCACAGTCTTGCTTCAACAACTAAAACAACAACCACAGCCTTGCTTCAACAACTATAACAACAACCACAACCTTGCTTCAACAACTATAACAACAACCACAACCTTTCTTCAACAACTATAACAACAACCACAGCCTTGCTTCAACAACTATAACAACAACCACAGTCTTGCTTCAACAACTATAACAACAACCACAGTCTTGCTTCATCAACTATAACAACAACCACAACCTTGCTTCAACAACTATAACAACAACCACAGTCTTGCTTCAACAACTATAACAACAACCACAACCTTGCTTCAACAACTATAACAGCAACTACAGCGTTGCTTCAACAACTATAACAACAACCACAGCCTTGCTTCAACAACTATAACAACAACCACAGTCTTGCTTCAACAACTATAACAACAACCACAGTCTTGCTTCAACAACTATAACAACAACCACAGTCTTGCTTCAACAACTATAACAACAACCACAACCTTGCTTCAACAACTATAACAACAACCACAGCCTTGCTTCAACAACTATAACAACAACCACAACCTTGCTTCAACAACTATAACAATAACCACAACCTTGCTTCAACAACTATAACAACAACCACAACCTTGTTTCAACAATAATATAACAACCACAGCCTTGCTTCAACAACTATAACAACAACCACAGCCTTGCTTCAACAACTATAACAACAACCACAGCCTTGCTTCAACAACTATAACAACAACCACAGCCTTGCTTCAACAACTATAACAACAACCACAACCTTGCGTAAACAAGAGCTATAACTATAACAACCACGACAGTCTTGGTTACGAGGTTAAGTCATCGTACTCAAGGGGATAATTTGGTCATATAATTCCCTATAATTTTTTTTTAATTTTGTTGTTGCTTTTGTTATTTTTACTATAGGTTGTTGCTGTTGCTTTTGATATAGGTTGTTGTTTTTGTTGTAGGTTATTATTGTTGTTTTTGTTACAGGTTGTGTTGTTGTTTTGTTATACTGTAGGTTGTTGTTGTTTTTGTTAAAGGTTGTTGTTATTATTGTTGTTTTTGTTATTGGTTGTTGATGTTATAGGTCTACATGCTATAACGGGTTAGGGTTATGAAGCATCGTAAAACATAACACACACACACACACACACACCCTCCCCCCCCCCACACACACACACACACCCCACACACACCCACACACCCCCACCCCCCCCCCCCACACACACACACACCCACACACACACACCCCCCCACACACACACACCCTCCCCCCCCCCCCCCACACACACACACACACCCACACACACACACCCCCACACACACACACCCCCACACCCCCCCCCCCCACACACACACACACACACCCCCCCCACACACACACACACACACCCCACACACACACACACACACACCCACACCCCCCCCCACACACACCCCCCCCACACACACCCCCCACACCCACACCCCCCCCCCCACACACACACCCACACACACCCCCACACCCCCCCACACACACACCCACACACACACACACCCACACATACACACACACACACCCCCACACCCACACCCCCCCCCCACACACACACACACGGTCTCCCTCCTTCTGAGACATTGTCTAGGTAACTCATAATCCTTGAATTATTTATCTGTTGTTGTTGTTGTTTTTCAGTCTTTCTCCTCCCCTCTCTTTCTCTGTCAATTTGTTTGTCTTTCTTTATCTGTCAATCTTTCCCTTTGTTGCTCTCTCTCTCTCTTTCTCTCTCTCTCTCTCGCTCTCTCTCTCTCTCTCTCTCTCTTCCTCCTCTGTCATTTTCTTTAACTCATTTGCTCAATCTTTCTCCTTCTCTCTCTTTCTATTTCTCAATCTTTTTCCTTCTTTCACTTTCTATTTCTTAATCTTTCTCCTTCTCTCTCTTTCTGCTTCTCTCTCTCTCTGGCCACAACAACGACAGCAATGGAAACTTTTAGCATATGTGTGTGTGTGTGTGTGTGTGTGTGTGTGTGTGTAATAAGGCTCTGAGTATTTATTAACCGAGAGAGAGAGAGAGAGAGAGAGAGAGAGATAAAGAGAGAGAGATAAAGAGAGAGAGATAAAGAGAAAGAGATAAAGAGAAAGAGAGAAACGCAGAGGTGTACTATATAAACAAAGACCGATCAGCTGTTTCCCACTACCACATGCTAATTAGGTTAGGTTAGGTTTTCATCAGTTTTCGAATCGGTGGACGAGGGGCACAATTATGATGTGGTATATCTCGACTTTAGCAAAGCCTTCGACAGAGTCCCCCACGAAAGACTAATTAGAAAGGTAGAAGCTCATGGCATCAAAGGTGACATCCTTAAATGGATTAGGGCGTGGTTACAGGACAGGAAACAGCGAGTGAGCATTAACGGCACTAAATCCCATTGGAGCAACGTCAAAAGTGGAGTTCCCCAAGGCTCAGTACTTGGACCATTATTATTTATTACATACATAAACGACATAGATATCGGCATAGACAGCAACATAAGTAAATTTGCTGATGACACTAAAATAGGGTGTGTAATTAAATCTGACGAGGACTCGGCAAAACTACAGGAAGATCTAAACAAATTTTTCGAATGGTCTGAAAAATGACAGATGAAATTCAACGTCGACAAATGTAAAGTACTCAGTATAGGAGATGTAAACAGTGAAACCAGATACCAGATGAACAACGATGCCATAGAGAAATCCGACTGCGAGAGAGATTTTGGAGTAATGATAAGTAGGAACCTTAAGCCAAGTAAACAATGTGTTTTTGCTCGTAACAAGGCTAATAAAGTACTTGGGTTTATGCAAAGGAGTGTTAGTTACAAGACTAGCGAGGTCATCCTAAAACTGTATCTTGCACTTGTGAGACCTCACCTGGATTACGCAGTTCAGTTCTGGTCACCGTATTACAGAATGGATATAGAATCGTTGGAAAGAATTCAGAGGAGAATGACAAGACTAATCCCAGGCATTAGGAACCTTGAGTATAGAGACAGGTTAAAGCATCTTAATTTGCACTCCCTTGAGAGACGTAGAGTAAGAGGCGATATGATAGAGGTGTATAAATGGAAGTCAGGGCTGAACAAAGGGGACATGACAAAGGTACTCAAACTATCCAACCAGGAGCGAACTCGTAACAATGGTTTTAAATTAGACAAATTTAGATTTAGGCGTGAAATAGGTAAACACTGGTTTGGAAACAGAGTAGTGGATGAATGGAACAAGTTACCAAATATCATCATTAACTCGAATACGCTGAATAGCTTCAAACATAGGTTGGATGCTTATATGAGCAATAGCGGTTGGGTGTAAACGGGACTGCCCAGTATGGGCCAATAGGCCCGCTGCAGTTTCCTCCATTCTTATGTTAAGTCAGGTTTGGTTAGGATGGAATTTTTCCCTCTAGGTCAGGTTAGGTCAAGTCAGGTTAGGTTAGGGTGGAACTTTTCCCTCTAGGTCAGGTCAAGTCAGGTTAGGTTAGGTCCGGTTAGGTTAGATTAGGTTAAGTAAGGTTAGGTTAGGTTTGGATGTAACTTTTCCCTCTAGGTCAGGTTAGGTCAGGTCAGGTTAGGTTAGGTTAGGGTGTAACTTTTCCCTCTAACTTCACCAATAATATACATATGATAAATACTTTAACACTGTACACATTTTAATTATAGAGAGAGATCACCTGAAGATTAGCTCCCCCACTTTAGTTTTTTACCTCACTACGTTATCAGTCATTCTATCTCCCTAATATTACGTTATATCCGGGAACTTGACCTCTGATCTACTCTTGAGCAACACAATGATAAGCCACTCCCGTCAGCACAAACTGACAGATGAACCTTATCTGTCATTCTCTCTGTCAGGGCAGTAATTAGATACACGATGACGTCAGCATGTTCAAAATATATGTCTATGTGTGTACAGGAGATGTGTGTGTATGTGTGTGTGTGTCTGTGTGTACATATGTTAAGTATGTGTATTTACTGGAGACGTTTACAGTGTGTCTAGTGCAAACTGCTGTTGATAAGACCCTGTAGAAAGTGGTCAACCCTTATAAGGAACACGTCTACACAGAGCTGGCAACAGTGGCTGGTACAGGGGGGGGGTCGAACAGGTCTACACAGAGCTGACAACAGTGGCTGGTACAGGGGGGGGGGGTTGATCACGTCTACACAGAGCTGGCAACAGTGGCTGGTACAGGGGGGGGGGGGGGGTCGAACACGTCTACACAGAGCTGGCAACACTGGCTGGTACAGGGGGGGGGGGGGGTTGAACACGTCTACACAGAGCTGGCAACAGTGGCTGGTACAGGGGGGGGGGGGGGTCGAACACGTCTACACAGAGCTGGCAACACTGGCTGGTCCAGGGGGGGGGGGGTTGAACACGTCTACACAGAGCTGGCAACACTGGCTGGTACAGGGGGGGGGGTCGAACACGTCTACACAGAGCTGGCAACACTGGCTGGTACAGGGGGGGGGGGGGTCGAGCACGTCTAAACAGAGCTGGCAACACTGGCTGGTACAGGGGGGGGGGGGGGTTGAACACGTCTACACAGAGCTGGCAACACTGGCTGGTACAGGGGGGGGGGTCGAACACGTCTACACAGAGCTGGCAACAGTGGCTGGTACAGGGGGGGGGGGTCGAACACGTCTACACAGAGCTGGCAACACTGGCTGGTACAGGGGGGGGGTCGAACACGTCTACACAGAGCTGGCAACAGTGGCTGGTACAGGGGGGGGGGGTTGAACACGTATACACAGTGCTGGCAACAGTGGCTGGTACAGGGGGGGGGGGGGTCGAACACGTCTACACAGAGCTGGCAACAGTGGCTGGTACAGGGGGGGGTCGAACACGTCTACACAGAGCTGGCAACAGTGGCCGGTACAGGGGGGGGGGGGTCGAACACGTCTACACAGAGCTGGCAACAGTGGCTGGTACAGGGGGGGGGGGGGTTGAACACGTCTACACAGAGCTGGCAACACTGGCTGGTACAGGGGGGGGGGGTCGAACACGTCTACACAGAGCTGGCAACAGTGGCTGGTACAGGGGGGGGGTCGAACACGTCTACACAGAGCTGGCAACAGTGGCCGGTACAGGGGGGGGGGGGGGGTCGAACACGTCTAAACAGAGCTGGCAACAGTGGCCGGTACAGGGGGGGGGGGGTCGAGCACGTCTACACAGAGCTGGCAACAGTGGCTGGTACAGGGGGGGGGGGGGGGTCGAACCAGGGCCCAAGGAGGTAGATGAAACATTATACTCAGGTTGACAGTAATAATGGGTGACTTGTTCTCCCCACCAGCCTCTCAATATCTCCCCACCACCCCCTCACTATCTCCCCACCACCCCCTCATTATCTCCCCACCAACCCTCACTATCTCCCCACCACCCCCTCATTATCTCCCCACCACCCCCTCACTATCTCCCCACCACCCCTCACTATCTCCCCACCAACCCCTCATTATCTCCCCACCAACCCCTCATTATCTCCCCACCACCCCCTCACTATCTCCCCACCACCCCCTCACTATCTCCCCACCACCCCCTCACTATCTCCCCACCACCCCCTCATTATCTCCCCACTAAACCGTCACTATCTCCCCACCACCCCCTCACTATCTCCCCACCAACCCTCACTATCTCCCCACCACCCCCTCATTATCTCCCCACCACCCCCTCACTATCTCCCCACCACCCGTTGCAGAAACTTGCCAGCCTTGCAAATCAATGCATTACATAACACTGTTGAAACTCCTGAAACTTGTTGCAATTTCGTCAATATTAGATGAAGTGGGGAGAAGGGGGTGTGTAGTGGGGAGAAGGGGTGTGTAGTGGGGAGAAGGGGTGTGTAGTGGGGAGAAGGGGTGTGTAGTGGGGAGAAGGGGTGTGTAGTGGGGAGAAGGGGTGTGTAGAGGGGAGAAGGGGTGTGTAGTGGGGAGAAGGGGTGTGTAGTGGGGAGAAGGGGTGTGTAGTGGGGAGAAGGGGTGTGTAGTGGGGAGAAGGGGTGTGTAGAGGGGAGAAGGGGTGTGTAGTGGGGAGAAGGGGTGTGTAGCGGGGAGAAGGGGGGGTGTAGTGGGGAGAAGGGGTGTGTAGTGGGGAGAAGAGGTGTGTAGTGGGGAGAAGGGGTGTGTAGTGGGGAGGAGGGGTGTGTAGTGGGGAGAAGGGGTGTGTAGAGGGGAGAAGGGGTGTGTAGTGGGGAGAAGGGGTGTGTAGTGGGGAGAAGGGGTGTGTTGTGGGGAGAAAGGGTGTGTAGAGGGGAGAAGGGGTGTGTAGTGGGGAGAAGGGGTGTGTAGTGGGGAGAAGGGGTGTGTAGTGGGGAGAAGGGGTGTGTAGCGGGGAGAAGGGGGGGTGTAGTGGGGAGAAGGGGTGTGTAGTGGGGAGAAGGGGTGTGTAGTGGGGAGAAGGGGTGTGTAGTGGGGAGAAGGGGTGTGTAGTGGGGAGAAGGGGTGTGTAGTGGGGAGAAGGGGTGTGTAGTGGGGAGAAGGGGTGTGTAGTGGGGAGAAGGGGTGTGTAGTGGGGAGAAGGGGTGTGTAGTGGGGAGAAGGGGTGTGTAGCGGGGAGAAGGGGTGTGTAGTGGGGAGAAGGGGTGTGTAGCGGGGAGAAGGGGTGTGTAGTGGGGAGAAGGGGTGTGGAGTGGGGAGAAGGGATGTGTAGCGGGGAGAAGGGGTGTGTAGTGGGGAGAAGGGGTGTGTAGTGGGGAGAAGGGATGTGTAGCGGGGAGAAGGGGTGTGTAGAGGGGAGAAGGGGTGTGTAGTGTGGAGAAGGGGTGTGTGGTGGGGAGAAGGGGTGTGTGGTGGGGAGAAGGGGGTGTAGTGGGGAGAAGGGGGTGTAGTGGGGAGAAGGGGTGTGTAGAGGGGAGAAGGGGTGTGTAGTGGGGAGAAGGGGTGTGTAGTGGGGAGAAGGGGTGTGGAGTGGGGAGAAGGGATGTGTAGCGGGGAGAAGGGGTGTGTAGTGGGGAGAAGGGGTGTGTAGTGGGGAGAAGGGATGTGTAGCGGGGAGAAGGGGTGTGTAGTGGGGAGAAGGGGTGTGTAGTGGGGAGAAGGGGTGTGTAGTGGGGAGAAGGGGTGTGTAGCGGGGAGAAGGGGGGGTGTAGTGGGGAGAAGGGGTGTGTAGTGGGGAGAAGGGGTGTGTAGTGGGGAGAAGGGGTGTGTAGTGGGGAGAAGGGGTGTGTAGTGGGGAGAAGGGGTGTGTAGTGGGGAGAAGGGGTGTGTAGTGGGGAGAAGGGGTGTGTAGTGGGGAGAAGGGGTGTGTAGCGGGGAGAAGGGGTGTGTAGTGGGGAGAAGGGGTGTGTAGCGGGGAGAAGGGGTGTGTAGTGGGGAGAAGGGGTGTGGAGTGGGGAGAAGGGATGTGTAGCGGGGAGAAGGGGTGTGTAGTGGGGAGAAGGGGTGTGTAGTGGGGAGAAGGGATGTGTAGCGGGGAGAAGGGGTGTGTAGAGGGGAGAAGGGGTGTGTAGTGTGGAGAAGGGGTGTGTAGTGGGGAGAAGGGGTGTGTGGTGGGGAGAAGGGGGGTGTAGTGGGGAGAAGGGGTGTGTAGAGGGGAGAAGGGGTGTGTAGTGGGGAGAAGGGGTGTGTAGTGGGGAGAAGGGGTGTGGAGTGGGGAGAAGGGATGTGTAGCGGGGAGAAGGGGTGTGTAGTGGGGAGAAGGGGTGTGTAGTGGGGAGAAGGGATGTGTAGCGGGGAGAAGGGGTGTGTAGTGGGGAGAAGGGGTGTGTAGTGGGGAGAAGGGGTGTGTAGTGGGGAGAAGGGGTGTGTAGAGGGGAGAAGGGGTGTGTAGTGGGGAGAAGGTGTGTGTAGAGGGGAGAAGGGGTGTGTAGAGGGGAGAAGGGGTGTGGTGTGGGGAGAAGGGGTGTGTAGAGGGGAGAAGGGGTGTGTTGTGGGGAGAAGGGGTGTGTAGAGGGGAGAAGGGGTGTGTACAGGGGAGAAATGGGTGGAGATATAGAGAGGGGAGAAGGGGTGTGTAGTGGGGAGAAGGGGTGTGTAGAGGGGAGAAGAGGTGCGTAGTGGGGAGAAGGGGTGTGTAGTGGGGAGAAGGGGTGTGTAGTGGGGAGAAGGGGTGTGTAGAGGGGAGAAGGGGTGTGTAGTGGGGAGAAGAGGTGTGTAGTGGGGAGAAGAGGTGTGTAGCGGGGAGAAGGGGTGTGTAGCGGGGAGAAGGGGTGTGTAGTGGGGAGGAGGGGTGTGTAGTGGGGAGAAGGGGTGTGTAGAGGGGAGTTGTGTGTAGAGGGGAGAAATGGGTGGAGATATAGAGAGGGGAGATGTGTTTGAGTCAAGTCACTACTCAGAGGGGTACAAGGTGTTGCAGTAGAGAGGGCAGTGAGGGTAATGATCAGAGGGGAACACAGCAATCAAGAGGGGACTATATCTCTTACTCACTCTCTTTCTCTCCCATTTTCTCACTCTGACACAAGCACTCTCTCTCTCTCTCTCTCTCTCTCTCTCTCTCTCTCACTGAGGGTCATCGAGAGGAGGGGAGGAACGTGTCGGTAATAAATGGGTGAAAGGATGGGAAGAGTTGATCAAGAATGAGAGGAGAGTAAGGGAGGTGTTGATCAAGAAGGGGAGGTATTGATCAAGGGGAGGAGAGGGGGGTAGGTAACAAGACAAAATATTGATCAAAAAAGGAAAAAAAAATATTGATCAAAAAGGAAAAAAAAAAAACATTGATCAAAAAGGAAAAAAAAAAAACATTGATCAAAAAAGGAAAAAAACATAAACTCTTGATCAAGGAAGTTATTGATCACAAACACCTAAAATAATGGCGGTCATAACATCACAAAATTCAAGTTAAATCCCCCCCCCAAAAAATATTGACGGTCATTGCCACCCACATTTGACTTACTTTAACCTTTATTACTGACCCCCGTGACCTTTGACCTATTATATCGGGGTCACAAAACTCTATCCCTATCCCTTAGATACAGATTCAATAAACATGACAGTGAGGTGTGTTTGTGAGGTGTGTTTGTCAGGTGTGTTTGTCAGGTGTGTTTGCCAGGTGTGTTTGTGAGGTGTGTTTGTGAGGTGTGTTTGTGAGGTGTGTTTGTGAGGTGTTTTCAGGTGTGTTTGTCAGGTGTGTTTGTGAGGTGTGTTTGTGAGGTGTTTGTGAGGTGTGTTTGTGAGGTGTGTTTGTGAGGTGTGTTTGTCACGTGTGTTTGTCAGGTGTGTTTGTGAGGTGTGTTTGTCAGGTGTGTTTGTGAGGTGTGTTTGTCAGGTGTGTTTGTGAGGTGTGTTTGTCAGGTGTGTTTGTGAGGTGTGTTTGTGAGGTGTGTTTGTCAGGTGTGTTTGTCAGGTGTGTTTGTGAGGTGTGTTTGTGAGGTGTGTTTGTGAGGTGTGTTTGTCAGGTGTGTTTGTGAGGTGTGTTTGTGAGGTGTGTTTGTGAGGTGTGTTTGTCAGGTGTGTTTGTGAGGTGTGTTTGTCAGGTGTGTTTGTGAGGTGTGTTTGTCAGGTGTGTTTGTCAGGTGTGTTTGTCAGGTGTGTGTCAGGTGTGTTTGTCAGGTGTGTTTGTGAGGTGTGTTTGTGAGGTGTGTTTGTCAGGTGTGTTTGTCAGGTGTGTTTGTCAGGTGTGTTTGTCAGGTGTGTTTGTCAGGTGTTTGTCAGGTGTGTTTGTGAGGTGTGTTTGTGAGGTGTGTTTGTGAGGTGTGTTTGTCAGGTGTGTTTGTCAGGTGTGTTTGTCAGGTGTGTTTGTGAGGTGTGTTTGTCAGGTGTGTTTGTGAGGTGTGTTTGTGAGGTGTGTTTGTCAGGTGTGTTTGTCAGGTGTGTTTGTGAGGTGTGTTTGTGAGGTGTGTTTGTGAGGTGTGTTTGTCAGGTGTGTTTGTGAGGTGTGTTTGTGAGGTGTGTTTGTGAGGTGTGTTTGTCAGGTGTGTTTGTGAGGTGTGTTTGTCAGGTGTGTTTGTGAGGTGTGTTTGTCAGGTGTGTTTGTCAGGTGTGTTTGTCAGGTGTGTGTCAGGTGTGTTTGTGAGGTGTGTTTGTCAGGTGTGTTTGTGAGGTGTGTTTGTCAGGTGTTTGTCAGGTGTGTTTGTCAGGTGTGTTTGTCAGGTGTGTTTGTCAGGTGTGTTTGTCAGGTGTGTTTGTCAGGTGTTTGTCAGGTGTGTTTGTGAGGTGTGTTTGTGAGGTGTGTTTGTCAGGTGTGTTTGTCAGGTGTGTTTGTCAGGTGTGTTTGTCAGGTGTGTTTGTCAGGTGTGTTTGTCAGGTGTGTTTGTCAGGTGTGTTTGTGAGGTGTGTTTGTGAGGTGTGTTTGTGAGGTGTGTTTGTGAGGTGTTTGTCAGGTGTGTTTGTCAGGTGTGTTTGTGAGGTGTGTTTGTGAGGTGTGTTTGTCAGGTGTGTTTGTGAGGTGTGTTTGTCAGGTGTGTTTGTCAGGTGTGTTTGTGAGGTGTGTTTGTCAGGTGTGTTTGTGAGGTGTGTTTGTCAGGTGTTTGTCAGGTGTGTTTGTCAGGTGTGTTTGTGAGGTGTGTTTGTCAGGTGTGTTTGTCAGGTGTTTGTCAGGTGTGTTTGTGAGGTGTGTTTGTGAGGTGTGTTTGTCAGGTGTGTTTGTCAGGTGTGTTTGTCAGGTGTGTTTGTCAGGTGTGTTTGTCAGGTGTGTTTGTCAGGTGTGTTTGTCAGGTGTGTTTGTGAGGTGTGTTTGTGAGGTGTGTTTGTCAGGTGTGTTTGTGAGGTGTGTTTGTGAGGTGTGTTTGCCAGGTGTGTTTGTGAGGTGTGTTTGCCAGGTGTGTTTGTGAGGTGTGTTTGTGAGGTGTGTTTGTGAGGTGTGTTTGTGAGGTGTTTGTGAGGTGTGTTTGTGAGGTGTGTTTGTCAGGTGTGTTTGTGAGGTGTGTTTGTCAGGTGTGTTTGTGAGGTGTGTTTGCCAGGTGTGTTTGTGAGGTGTGTTTGTGAGGTGTGTTTGTGAGGTGTTTTCAGGTGTGTTTGTGAGGTGTGTTTGTCAGGTGTGTTTGTGAGGTGTGTTTGTCAGGTGTGTTTGTGAGGTGTGTTTGTCAGGTGTTTGTCAGGTGTGTTTGTCAGGTGTGTTTGTGAGGTGTGTTTGTCAGGTGTGTTTGTCAGGTGTGTTTGTCAGGTGTTTGTCAGGTGTGTTTGTGAGGTGTGTTTGTGAGGTGTTTTCAGGTGTGTTTGTGAGGTGTGTTTGTCAGGTGTGTTTGTGAGGTGTGTTTGCCAGGTGTGTTTGTGAGGTGTGTTTGTGAGGTGTGTTTGTGAGGTGTGTTTGTGAGGTGTTTGTGAGGTGTGTTTGTGAGGTGTGTTTGTCAGGTGTGTTTGTGAGGTGTGTTTGTCAGGTGTGTTTGTGAGGTGTGTTTGCCAGGTGTGTTTGTGAGGTGTGTTTGTGAGGTGTGTTTGTGAGGTGTGTTTGTGAGGTGTGTTTGCCAGGTGTGTTTGTGAGGTGTGTTTGTGAGGTGTGTTTGTGAGGTGTGTTTGTGAGGTGTGTTTGTGAGGTGTGTTTGTGAGGTGTTTGTCAGGTGTGTTTGTCAGGTGTGTTTGTCAGGTGTGTTTGTGAGGTGTGTTTGTGAGGTGTTTGTCAGGTGTGTTTGTCAGGTGTGTTTGCCAGGTGTGTTTGTGAGGTGTGTTTGTGAGGTGTGTTTGTGAGGTGTGTTTGTGAGGTGTTTGTCAGGTGTGTTTGTGAGGTGTGTTTGTGAGGTGTGTTTGTCAGGTGTGTTTGTGAGGTGTGTTTGTGAGGTGTGTTTGTGAGGTGTTTGTCAGGTGTGTTTGTGAGGTGTGTTTGCCAGGTGTGTTTGTGAGGTGTGTTTGTGAGGTGTGTTTGTGAGGTGTTTGCCAGGTGTGTTTGTGAGGTGTGTTTGTGAGGTGTGTTTGTGAGGTGTGTTTGTGAGGTGTTTGCCAGGTGTGTTTGTGAGGTGTGTTTGTGAGGTGTGTTTGTCAGGTGTGTTTGTGAGGTGTTTGTCAGGTGTGTTTGTCAGGTGTGTTTGTGAGGTGTTTGTCAGGTGTGGTTGTCAGGTGTGTTTGTGAGGTGTTTGTGAGGTGTGTTTGTCAGGTGTGTTTGTCAGGTGTGTTTGTCTGAGTGAAGAGGAAATTAAAACTATATACAGGTTGACAATCCCTTACCCCAAATCCTTGGGGCCAGAGGAATTTCGGATTTCGGAATTTTTCGGTTTTGAGAGATTTTTTTTTTTTTAAGCCCACCCAGGCACAGGTCACTGACCCACATGAGGGCCGGGGGGGGGGGGGAAATATAATAATAATAATAATAATAATTCATAGGTCTAGGTCGTGTGTTTCACTTTGGATCTGTTTTTCATTCTTATTATTGTTATTATTATTATTGTTTCATTATTACAGTACTCCTGTATTATTGCTATTTTTAATTTTATTATTATATATTATTATTATTATTATTATATTGTTATCATATTATTTTATTTTGGTGTATTTTTATTTAAATTTTTATTTACTTTGAATAATTATTATTATAATTAGTATTACTATTACATCCCCCCCCCCAGGCCCCGGTGTGGGTCAGTGACCTGTGCCCGGGTGGGCTAATACCTGTTATAAAAAAAAAAAAAAAAAAAAAAAAAAAATGCCCCACAAAACCCTTTTCGGTTTTCGGAATTTCGGCTAAAGGGTTGTGAGCCGGCACACAATGACCACCTGATGATTAAACACCCTTAACCTTCTTAGGGTTAGGTTAGGTTAGGTTAGGTTAGGTTAGGTTAGGTTAGGTTAGGTTACATTATGTTAGGTTAGTTTAGGTTAGGTTAGGTTAGGTTAGGTTAGTGTTAGGTTAGTTTAGGTTAGGTTAGGTTAGTTTAGGTTAGGTTAGGTTAGGTTAGGTTAGGTTAGGTTACATTATGTTGTTAGGTTAGTTTAGGTTAGGTTAGGTTAGGTTACATTATGTTAGGTTAGTTTAGGTTAGGTTACATTATGTTAGGTTAGTTTAGGTTAGTTTAGGTTAGTTTAGGTTAGGTTAGGTTAGGTTAGGTTAGGTTAGGTTAGTTTAGTTAGGGTTAGGTTAAGTTAATAGGTTAGGTTATGGTTAGGTTGTGTTAGGTTAGTTAGGTTAGGTTAGGTTAGGTTAGGTTAGGTTAGTTAGGTTAGGTTAGGTTAGGTTAGGTTAGGTTTAGGTTAGGTTAGGTTAGGTTAGGTTAGGTTAGGTTAGGTTAGGTTAGGTTAGGTTAGGTTAGGTTAGGTTAGGTTAGTTTAGGTTAGGTTAGGTTAGGTTAGGTTAGGTTAGGTTAGGTTAGGTTAGGTTAGGTTAGGTTAGGTTAGGTTAGGTTAGGTTAGGTTAGGTTAGGTTAGTTAGGTTAGGTTTAGGTTAGGTTAGGTTAGGTTAGGTTAGGTTAGGTTTAGGTTAGGTTAGGTTAGGTTAGGTTAGGTTAGTTAGGTTAGGTTAGGTAGGTTAGGTTAGGTTAGTGTTAGGTTAGGTTAGGTTAGGTTAGGTTAGGTTAGTTAGGTTAGGTTAGGTTAGGTTAGGTTAGGTTAGGTTAGGTTATTAGGTTAGGTTAGGTTATTAGGTTAGGTTAGGTTAGGTTAGGTTAGGTTAGGTTAGGTTAGGTTAGGTTAGGTTAGGTTAGGTTAGGTTAGGTGTTAGGTTAGGTTAGGTTAGGTTAGGTTAGGTTAGGTTTAGGTTAGGTTAGGTTAGTTAGGTTAGGTTAGGTTAGGTTAGGTTAGGTTAGGTTAGGTTAGGTTAGGTTAGTTAGGTTAGGTTAGGTTAGGTTAGGTTAGGTTAGGTTAGGTAGGTTAGGTTAGGTTAGGTTAGGTTAGGTTAGTTAGGTTAGGTTAGGTTAGGTTAGGTTAGGTTAGGTTAGGTTAGGTTAGGTTAGGTTAGGTTAGGTTAGGTTAGGTTAGGTTAGGTTAGGTTAGGTTAGGTTAGGTTAGGTTAGGTTAGGTTTAGGTTAGGTTAGGTTAGGTTAGGTTAGGTTAGGTTAGGTTAGGTTAGGTTAGGTTAGGTTAGGTTAGGTTAGGTTAGGTTAGGTTAGGTTAGGTTAGGTTAGGTTTAGGTTAGGTTAGGTTAGTTTAGGTTAGGTTAGGTTAGTTTAGTTTAGGTTAGGTTGTTAGGTTAGTTTAGTTTAAGTTAGGTTAGGTTAGGTTAGTTTAGTTTAGGTTAGGTTAGGTTACATTATGTTGTTAGGTTAGTTTAGTTTAGGTTAGGTTAGGTTAGGTTACATTATGTTGTTAGGTTAGTTTAGTTTATGTTAGGTTACGTTAGGTTACATTATGTTAGGTTAGTTTAGTTTAGGTTAGTTAGTTTAGGTTAGGTTAGGTTAGGTTAGGTTAGTTTAGTTTAGTGTTAGGTTAGGTAGTTAAGTTAGTTAGGTTAGTTAGTTAGTTAGGTTAGGTTAGGCTAGGTTAGGTTGTTAGGTTAGTTTAGTTTAGGTTAGGTTAGGTTAGGTTAGTTTAGGTTAGGTTAGGTTAGGTTAGGTTAGTTTAGGTTAGGTTAGGTTATATTATGTTGTTAGGTTAGTTTAGTTTAGGTTAGATTAGTTTAGGTTACATTCAATTAGCGTTAGTGTTTAATCAGCGCTTGAAATAAGATGGGAAGCTAATCTTCAGGTGATCCAAGGATGAATAAGTAAATCAAGTTCACAATACGAAAATATTTGGAGTTATTGGTATTGGTTATGAAGGAGAGTCAACGGGGCTTCTCTCCAGTCAAAGGGATGATGATAACAGAACCAAATGGCAGATGCGGAAGATTGAATTTCCTCGGATTATTGAATCACCAGCAGGATTCAATATCTTCCCAGAAACGATCACGTCACCATCTATATTCTCAATTTAACATGTAACAATTCTCTCTCTCTCTCTCTCTGTGTGTAAGGCATGAAATGGCTTTGTTGAGTTGACTGGCGTTATAGAGGGCAGCACTATCAGAAGGCAACGTCTGGGTTCAAGGATATGCCATACAGTATATAAGTGACCAATCTGTTCTCTCCATCAGTTCAATATGAAGCGGCTGTCAGGTATTCACAAGATCCAGCAGGAAATGGTGTGGAGTGGAGGGACTTAAGCAACTGATATATCCTGCACGCTGTCTTATACTGCTGGGCCACGACGCGACACAACCACCAGCATGTCGCCATCACGTCGAACAAAGCATCACCAACACTATCTCATCATAGAATCGAACTCGTGTTTCTTAGTTTGGCTCGAACACATAGCCCACGGGATCGAATTGGCTGTCTCTTAGATCAGGGTTCCAAAATGTTAGCCACTGAACCATGGACAATAATACACCCCCCCCATATCTTGCCATGGGGTCGAACCTATTTCTCTTGAGATAGGAATTCAGGCATTATCAACCAAGCAATAACACACCTTCAGGAAACAATGAGTGGAAAGCGTTAGCAACTGAACTATGGCGCCTTAACTGTACCGTGTAAACAAAGATGAAAACAACAAAGAAGACAAGTTCCCCTCTCTCCTCCCAGCAGTTCCCCTGACAGGCTTCTCTTGGTCAGTTCCCCAGCGAGCCTTCATTCCTCTATATATTTCCCAGAGCAGCTACTACGTCCCCAGCCAGCCTAATAACCTAAGTGGGGTGGGGTGAGGGGGTCTGTTCGCTAGCCTAATACTCCTCCCTCTCGCGGATACAACCCATGGCTGGCCTGCGTCATATTGCGAGGCACTGCTTGGCTGCTTGTAAGATATGTCTTGCTCGAATCTCTTGCGGCCTTACAAGGAGACGAAGAAGAGCTATTTCAATAGTTCGTCCCATCATTATTATTACTAAATAACTTAATATGAATATCAAAATCGAAATTTCTTTATCCAATTACGTTGTAGGAAAATAAATGGATACATAGGAAGGCAAGTCATTAGCTACGTATAGGCGGATGTGAAGGTAGATATAATGCTTGTTAACAGAGATCAATACGGGGAGAGTGACAACAACTTTACAGAAGCAACACCAACAGCCAGTTGTGCACAAGAAAGCCATTACGCTAGTGTGAATTATCGCCCTGAGCAGTACAGGGCATCAGTTATAGTACGAGTATTGTTTTTTTTTTTCTGAATGGCTGATTTTAAGAACATTTTGATAGGATACAGTTCTGTATTCCGACGGTTCATTGTTCTGATAGTCTAAACCATCCTCACTAACCAACCAACCAATCTAACCTACAGTAACGTAACGTAATCTAACCAAAAGTACTAAGTAATCCATCTAAATTAAGCTAGGCTATACTAATCAACCGATGACACTTCTTAACTTAACACACGAAACCAATCGGAAATAGAATTAATATACCCAAACATAACCTAACCTAACTCTCGGACTAATAAGGGTCAAAGTAATTCCACGAATAACCGAAAAAAGTAGCACTACAGGAGCCAAGCATTGTTCCAGCCCGGCCCAGCCATATACAGGAACACGAAAGATTTACAGTATATCAGTACCACTCAATATCACATTTCGTATATCTAACAATATTTTAAATTTGATTATAAACACAAATTAACATCCGTAATAAATGGAAAATAGTCCACAATGATCAGGTAAGCTTAGCGTCAATACATCTTGTAAATACATAAAAAAAATTAAAAATATTTAATTTGACTACGTAGTTCCCTGTTGGCTATTATACAAGTCTGTACGTACAGTATATGACGAACAAGGAAATCAGTTTAGCTACGATTCGCTGTAACTCGTTTCATTTTACAATATTCAGTAAAAGAAAAAAAGAAAAAAAAAGACAATATGCAGAGAACCTTCATAAAATTTAAAGCGTTATGCTGTCAGCTTTACCTATTATATTTTTTTTCCATTGTTGACATATGATCATTCTTATCAACAGAGTAGGGCTGAATTCAAAGCTTCAATACTGTTTGAAGGTATCAACTATAAATGCTATGCTTATCCTTTATCATACAATAACCAAGACAAACCGAACAATTAAAATCATTTTAAAACAAATATAAGTCAATCAGCGTACCTGTAAAACTATGTCATCCTGCTGAAGCAATTATTATCTTGGATCACAGATGAAGTTGTGTGGAGCAAAGCCTAGTTATTAACCAGCTTTATGGCTAGTTCGTGTGTAGCGTGGCAGGATGAAGTGACAACTGAGACCCCCTTGTTTACAGTGACAGTGATGCCACGGGTTTAATGGCCTCGCATGGCAATGTGCGTATGTTCATATAAAATAGAAAACACATTGAACTCTTTAAATGAATACACTTACTGTGGCTTAAATAACATAATTCTTCCCATACAAAAATAATTTATCATTCATTATCAGACAATAAATATAGACATACTGGTTTATGAATGATATAAAATTTGTTCTAGTGTTCGAATTTGTGTCACCCGCTTTCATTTTGGATGAATTATGGCCGCATTCAAATACATATGTTAATTCCAACTCTCTACCAAAACACAAATGTAAAACAAAGATAATCACTTCTATGAATCATTAGATTCGATACATATCCAGCTATTCAATACTGTATATTGACAAAGTGATGCATTTTAGCATTTTTCTGTAACCATTTTCAATGTCTTTGTTCGTCCTGGGAAAAAAAACGTTGACGGAAATTACATTCGTCATAAAATGCTCCATTTATATTTCCTGTGTATGATATAATATTTAGAAAAGAAGATATATTTTATAGTGATATGTCACTATATTTGAAATAGATTTTGAATATTAAATATTTTTGTGGTACAGAAGAGAAATCTTTATACTAATGTATTTTTATAGTCACGTCACCTGGGTGTGGGTCAGGTGTGCTTGAGGACGGTGACTCAACACAGTGACGGCCGTGTTTATGTAACTATTTGTGGTGCAAATACTCGATATCTTATGGCGGGATTTTCACAAATATTAGGTAATTAAAATTGTTGTACACGTAGATAAGTTTGAGTTAATATGAGAGCATTTAGAAGCTAAGAGTAAACAAAACGTTGGTGTTATGTCTGTTAGCCAACATGAATCCGAAGTCATTGTCGGAAATCGTCGTCTGTTTTGATCATTTATGGTGATTTTAATTCTTTTACATTTACACCATTATTAATATGCACAGGTATTAATATGTATATGTGTTTTACTGAATTGTTTATACTTATACGTGTGTGTACGTGAGGAGTCACTGAAAACGGTAAGAGAAGTATTTATTGTCGGCTTGGAGGTAAAGGTTCCCATTGTCACATGAGCTACAGGTATGCGGTCATTGCTGTTACTGACTGACTGAATTAAAACTTTTGATTGAAACTACAGATATTTTGACCATTAAGAATGATAAGGTGATATAATAATAGTATAGTTTCGTAGAGTTAATAATTGATAATAGTATAGTTTAGTAGTTAATAATTAATAACAGTATAGTTTAGTATATTTCTACTTAATAATATACGGAACAGAATCTCAGGCCTTCATTGTTGCTTTATATTCTTGAGTTTATTTCCATTAGTATTAGTAAACTTTAATTTACTAGAATTTGTCAGAATCAAGTTAAAAATGTAGCTGAATTTCCGCGCGTCTGTCCTATGTTGAAACAGGTGCGAGACTACTATTAGCTTCACGTATGTTAAATATACGAGTCTAACTAAGCCTAACCTGACCTAACTAACCAATCCAAACCTAACCTAACCAAACCTAACTAACCAATCCAAACCTAACTAACCAACCCAAACCTAACTAACCAATCCAAACCTAACTAAAACCAACCCAAGCCTAACCTAACTAATCAAACTATCCAAACGATCTTACGGTATTTTTAAAGCGTTAACCTAGAGCCATTACCATCGTGTTCCCTCAGTTTGGTGCAAAATCACACGTACGTAAGTTACCAAGGTCGTTCTTCCCACACTGCTGATCTGGGATATGAACTACGAATGACATAAAGACCATAAGATAGATTCATAATTATTGGTTTGTAGTTTTCAGGTATAGTTAGCCATTGATGTGTATTCTTTAACCCCACTCAGGACAAAAGGGTTGAATCATTGTACTCAAAGGGTTAAACTATCGTCCACAGTATTAACCATCGTTCTCAAAGTGATAAACTAGCGTCCACAAAGTGTTTACACAGTCGACGAACATGTTATGAGTATATGACATTTCACATACACACACAGCTGTAAACTCTTATACACTGCTTCGCATCCCATCCTGCTTCAAATATACCTTATCGACAAGGCTTCCATAATAAATATATATATTCTTCACTTATTACAAATATCTGTTTTTAATAACACTCATTCGCTTCTAAGTCTACCCATTTTTAATGAAGTTTGGCTTGTAAAGTTCTCTGTTGAATATACTGTATTTCTAGATATCGTTAAATGTTTCTAAATTTGTTTAATTTTTGGTAGCATTATTCTGACATTCATTGTTATGAATGAAGTTCCAAAATTTGCGGATTACCCGAGTGTAGTAAAATGGAGCCTCTTGAACGGTTGCCAAGAGGTAGTTTACTGAAGACAACAACATTTACCGGGCGGTTGTTTACTGCAGACAACAATGTTTGCCGGGCGGTTGTGTTTACTGCAGACAACAGTGTTTGCCGGGCGGTTGTGCTTACAGATGACAATGCGACTATTACGTGACTACTTCACAACGAGAAATATTGTCACTATTATCAGTAAATAAATTCAGTAGCTCCAACAAGACACTGTGCAGGCTACATATAGCAAACGTCTAGACACACCGTTCCTCTGACCGACTCTCAAAGCCACTAAACCCCACCTCTTCTAGTACTACCCCTCGGTCCTACAGGTTAACGTTTAAAGCTTCCTATTTGAAAATAAGAACTCGCTGGCTGTTCAAGTTTGGGAATAGTTTATACAGGTTAAGATGAGAATATCGGTTTGGGAATGAAAAGCTCAAGGTAGTAAAGTACAATTTTACAAAACTAAATTCTGTAATATTAAGTATCCTCGGCCGTGGCCTATCCCGATTATCCAAAGTATATTTTACATAAAGACCAACGCTTAATATAACTAATATGAAAACTATCACTTTAGTTTTGTATAAGATAATCTCTGGTTGTGTTTGTGAGTTATTTTGCTATTTCTCGCCTCGATCTCGTTTAATGGTCTTCAATTGCTAAGAATATGAGACCCTAACAATTTATACTTCGTTTTGTAGATTATTTCCCTCTTCATAGCTTTTTAATTAACTAAAAAACCAGTGTGCACAATTTTTCGTACGCGTTTTTATGGACAAATAAATAGTGTAAACTTGCAGGGGTGTCAAACTCATTTGCCAAGGCGGGCCAGATTTAATATGAGTACACAGTATGCGGGCCAAGAAACATAATTATGAGCACTTCGGAATCACCTCTTACTAGTACGACAAAATAAGGTGGATTTAGTCTGCCCTCGTTCGAAACCCTTAAGACCAAACAAATCAAGTGTTTACAACCTTGATCAATCTTATTGTTTGCTACTGCTGCTTCCTGGTAATTGGCACCTCTTGGTATGGACCAGTGCATCAAAGTTTGGCACTAACGACTGAGCTGTAGCAACCTTCAGTATTGAACTAAGGTGCGCATCAGTAAGTTGAGACCTACCGAGACATGTTCAAGTTCATCACAGAAAGAGTTGTTCACAGACATATGAACTTCCGAACATTGACATAATCTTTGAGGCAAGACATTTAATCCTGGGATAATTTGGTCCAAAATATTGATATAATGTGCCACCATCAACACTCGAAAACTTGTTCCTCAACACAGAATCACTGGAGCTCAATTAATTCTAACTGAAGATGTTCTGGTACCTCATTAACACCAACAGAGAATGGGTCCCGAAAAATGAAAAAATCCTTCTCAAGTCTTTAAAGTCAGCAAATCTTTCTTTGAACTCATTCATTAATTTGTAAATCTTGATGCAGTACTTTTTTGTGTTGATATCAGCATCAAACTCAGGTGTGCCTCGCAGGGCCTTCAAGGTCGGAGGGTGAGAATGATTACTCTCTGATAGTTGCCGTTCAAAAAGCTGAAGTTGATTGAGTATTTTGTTCTAGGAAACAGCAGACTATTTTATTCAGCTGAGGGATACACTCACTGTTTAGTTTTAGCTCCTCAAGGTAAAGCTGGAGCAGCAAATGGGCCGCGGGCCGCAGGCAAGAGTGTGTCGGGCCGCATGTTTGACACCCCTGGACTGTAAAGGTTTAATAGACTACAGTAGCCTAGTGACGCTGGTTACTTTAGCGTAGTGTACATATTATTTTTTATATTGTTCTTATCGCCTTGTTTAAAGAGTGAAGAGACAGATATTATAGGATGGAAATACGGTGAAAATGTACAAGGAAGCTTAAATAAGGTAAGTGGGGGAAAAAGAAGACAAATAAACGGAGAGGAGAATCGTCATCCATCACCTGTTATTGCATTTTAAAATTACTCGTCGTCCTTCCCATTTTTGGAGACGCTATGTAATGAACACTTGTGAACGTGAAAGATTCTAATCCGCCCCCCCCCCCAAAAAAAAAAAATAAATAAAAATAATAAGAATAATAATACCACTAATAAAAAAACGCAAAACAAAAGTACATAACCATAAAACCATTCACCCCCCATAAAAAAAGAGCTGTAAATTTAATAACAGGGCAGGTCGGCTGTATTACCAAGCTCGCAGTAATTACATTGGATATTGTTAAATTACTGCCCCGTATAAAACAACTGCGAGTTAAACTTGTTGTACGTTTAAGTAATACATTATCATCGCCCCTAACATAACTACTCAACTCTCTGGAATAATTTTGCAAACCAATAACGTTCATTGACTTGGTGGAGGTATTTTACTGAAAGAACATTATGACGCTCGTAGTTTGGTAGTGCAGTATATAGCGATTATAAATATATTCCTTTTAGAATTATGTGTTGATATACCTGATATATTTTGTTATAGAGAGTTATTAGGGCATTGATCCACGGTTTAATGTGTTCATGCAGGGCTGTAAGGGCACTCATCGTCCAGCCATTTGGGTTTATTTCAGCCATCCATCGTCTCTGTTAGTGATGTCTTTTTCTATTTATTTTTTAAACAGAATATACTCACCTAGATTTTCTCTAAATGTTTATACACTCAACATCGGAATACTTTGGTTAGTGTTATCAAAATACCTAGTTATAGCTTACTCCCCCCCAACCATCTGTTAACAAACCCGTCCGTTGATCTCTGGCGTCATGGAAACATTTCTACGTGGTGTAGGTGGTACAGGTAAGGGCGGGGACAGGTGAGTGAGAGAGGGAGCTTAGGGAGATACACCGCGTCGTTTCAAACAATGGGTCCACCACTCACAGATTTAACCACTGTTTTCTTGTTATTCTGTTGCATTACGGTGTACAGTAAATATACACACAACACCGCAGTACTTAACTCTTCTCTTAGGCTACACTGTTTCCTCACAAAAGATTGAGAATATCTTTTGTTGATGTGAACAAATCCAGCTGTAAGACTTGATTGCCGCTGCCGGGGTGAATGGTCGGCCGGTGGTTATGGGGTACACTGCCCTACATCCACTATAGTCTGGTTTATATAGTTGACGGTAATTGGTTAAGAAGCCCCCCCCCCCCCCCCGGGTTCCTTTAAGCTCATTGGCTCATATATAAAGCCCCCCATAGACGATACGTCCGCCGGAATCGTAAGTAAAACCGATCGTGTAGGGGGGCATCGTACTGGGAATTGTGGGCTGAGTCCGGCGGCCGGACCGGCGAGCTCAGAATCTGTCGGCGCGTGATTTCTGCCTTCCGTCCCACTTCAGGCGCCGGCCTGACGGATTGTCTGTGGGGCTGTCGTACGATCGGCGCCAGTCTCATAGTAACTCCCAGTGAGTAAACATATAGAAAATGACAAGCACATCATGTGACAAAGATTTTGGGGGGAATTCATCGAATTATACAAACAATACCCGTGCCTCTGGAAGATAAAGTCGAAAGACTATAGTGATAAAGGAACTCGAAATGCTGCGTATGATATACTTCTAGAGCAAGTAAGTTTCCCCATCCACCCTGAGGTAATTGAACCAATCCCCTGGTTCGAGTTTCAGTTTATTAAGTAAGAGTCATGAGGTAGTTCATTCCTTTTCATCAGCCACTGTTTCACCCACTTCCTTCTCCTTCTCTTTGGTTTCTCTATTTCTGCTACAGCGTAAACCGGAACAGCAGCTCCTAGCGCTAAGAAAGTCAGATGTTCGAGCGTAGAGGCCATGTCTGCACAGTATAACAGCCTGGCAAGACTGAAGCTCGCCGCTACAGGCCGCCGTCTGTGGGCGACTCTTTCTGGGGGCAAGCCGGAAGCAGGACGGAGCCGGAACCAGCGGTCGTACCGTCTATGGGGGGCTTAATGCTCGATTAATATTGATATATCGCAAATTTATCCATATATAACTGTTAAGGATACCCAGTTCTGGCTCACTTTAATGCTTAATATAATGTATGTAAATATATAACCGCTTGAAAACATTAACGTACTAAATATGTGGGAAAAAAAGATGTTTGGAATGAAGAATATTTCCCGTCGAAGTCACAAATAAATTTAAGCTTTTGGAGAACACACTCACCACTACTTCTTCTCTGTTCACTCATTATTATGTATATCAAGACAACTAACACCAAACACAATAATGACCATTTTATAAAGAGTAGAATCAAGAGTAAACGGATATTGACGTAAAGGTGTTAAGACGATCGAGTGTGCTTGACAGTACCAATTTCTGGTCTGTGATGTTATTATATACTGTAGTTATTACACGGATGCAATACAGTAATAATGGAACAATTCCCTGCATCCTGTTAAGTCGTTACAGTTAATACATACGTGAAGCACCACATGGATACAGTACAGTAATGTTGAATTTATTTCCTGGCGTCCATTAAGTTAGGGTGTAATTGCATAATGAATTCATATCGATACAGTAAATTAACGCTGAAACAATATTACGTCGAGTACCATACAGAATTACAGATACATTACAGTACATATAAATTTCCCCCCCCCCTCCCTCTATTAACCTATTACAGCCATTACAAAGGCTACAGCGCCATAGATATACGCTGAGTTATTACAGAACCACAGAGATACAGCTCGCTACAGACGAAACAATTTAGCGAGGTGTGTAAAGCATTAGGAGAGCTTGGGGGGGTGATTACAGCGGCCCGACAAAAAATCTGTTTTTATCACCGACGGACCGGAAATTAAGCCTTGTGGGATAGTCTTGACGGGAAGAATTTTGATGACGAGTTTTTGGCTGAAGAGAGAGAGAGTGAGATAGAGGGAGAGAGAGAGAAAGTGAGATAGAGAGAGTGAGGTAGAGGGAGAGAGAGAGAGAGTGAGAGAGAGATAGGGAGAAAGAGTGAGAGAGAGATAGGGAGAAAGAGTGAGAGAGAGATAGGGAGAAAGAGTGAGAGAGAGAGATAAGAGGGAGATAGAGAGAGAGAGAGTTACAGAGGGACGGAGAATGTAATGAGAGTAAGGGAAAGAAAGAATGAAAAAGAAAGTTGGAAGAGAGAATGAAAGAAAGAGTAAGGGAAAGAGAATGAAAGAACAAAGTAACGAAGAGAGAAAGCCTGAAAAAGAGAGAAGGGGAAAAAGAGAAAGATAGATAGAATGAGAGAGAGAGAGAGAGAGAGAGAGAGAGAGAGAGAGAGAGAGAGAGAGAGAGGAGGAAAGAGAAAATAACAGAGCGAGAGAATAGAGCCTAATGAGTGTCAGGTCTTTTACCCAATTATATCTATTTTTATATAAATAGAGAGACAACAAGAGAAGGAGATGAGAATATGAGAATATAGCCTGATTACAGTGTCTCCTGGTCGCCTCAGCTCTGTTTCTCTCTGTACACACACACACACACACACACACACACACACACACACACACACACACACACTCACCACACACACACACACACACACACACACACTCACCACAAACACACACACACACACACACACACACACACACACACACACACTCTCACCACACACACACACACACACACACACACACACACACACACACACACTCCTCTTTCAACTAGGTAAAATTTTTATCACCTACAGGTCCTCCCAATACGCAATTAAAGAACTTATGTGTTTGGTCTGTATGTCTGTTTGTATGTAATAATAATAATAATAATAATAATAAACGGTTTATTAATAGAGTTGCAGCCGATGGCTGTAAATATACAGACTTACATTTAATTTAGACATAATGATATAATATGCATTGAATACATTTAAAGGGTTGTGCAGTACATAAATCAGGAGTTGTTTATTATTTTAACATTAGATGGGATGGTGCTGTTCTTATATCTATCGGTGCGGGCTCTTATGGGCTGAATTTTGTTGTAGTGGCGGACTGAGCGAGTTGGGTGGGGGGCTGCAGGTGGCAGGAGGTGGCGATGGCGAGGGTGGTGCAGTAGTCCACGGCCAAACCTTTCCAGTGCTTGGTGGTGGAGGTCACTGAGGGATGGCATTTCCAGGGTGGAGAGAGCGTTGGTGTAGCCGGAGTATTCTGCGCCGGGCATGATTCTGCAGGCCCTTTTCTGTACCTTCTCTAGCTGACGTTGTTGGGTGGAGTTGAGAGAAGACGACCAGCTGGTGACGCATACGTTAGTTTGTGGAGAATAAAGGCATTGTAGATGGTCCTCAGCTCTGGCGTGGGTGTCCCAAGTGACCTAAGTCTTCGTAGCATGTAGAGACGGTACGAGGCTGCCTTGACTGTGTTATTTACATGGGCCTTCCAGTCAAGTTTGTTGTCTATAGTTACACCCAGGAGTTTAGCAGACTGCACCAGCTGGAGAGGATGGGCACCCACTGTGACTGCTGGGGCTTGCACTGGAGTGGTGGCGTTATTGATGTGCATGACTACGCTTTTGGTGTGGTTGATGGTGACCTTGTTCTCCGTAGTCCATGCCTGTAGCCTGTCCAGGGTGCCTTGGAGCGATGAGTAGTCTGGTGCGGTGTTGTCCACTGAAACCCCCACAGTGCAGTCATCCACGTACCTCCACCTGTGAGGAGTGTCCGATAGAGCGTCGTTGATCAGGATGAGGAAGCACAGTGGTCCCATCTTGGTCCCCTGGGGAACACCGCAGGTGAGGTGTTGGAATGTAGAGACCGAGCCCTGATACCTCACTGCTTGGCGACGTCCACTCAAGAGGCCTTGTTGATAACAGTGCAGTGATCAACAAGGTCAAAGTCCTTCCTGAAGTCCACAAGGACAACGGCCAGTGATGTCTTACGTTTCTGCAAGTTTTTGAGCAGAAAATCCAGAAAGCTCATCAAGCAGTGTGATGTAGAGGAGGTCCTCATATTGCCAAATTGCTGTGGATCAATTGACTGATAGATACTGGCAAATACCCACTCAAAAACAAAGTCCTCACAAAGTAGACTGGGTATGGGGGTAATGACAACTGGCCTGAGGTCGTTAGGGGACTGTGGGGTGGTGACCCTGGGGATGGGGGTGACAAATGCGGTTTTCCATTATGTATGTATGTATGTATTATTGTCAACGCCTTCCCTACCTGGTATTAATCACAGCGCCCGTTCTATCTGGTATTAATCACAGCGCCCGTCCTATCTGGTATTAATCACAGCGCCGGTTCTATCTGGTATTAATCACAGCGCCGGTCCTATCTGGTATTAATCACAGGGCCCGTTCTATCTGGTATTAATCACAGCGCCGGTCCTATCTGCTATTAATCACAGCGCCCGTTCTGTCTGGTATTAATCACAGCGCCGGTCCTATCTGCTATTAATCACAGCGCCCGTTCTATCTGGTATTAATCACAGCGCCCGTCCTATCTGGTATTAATCACAGCGCCCGTTCTATCTGGTATTAATCACAGCGCCCGTTCTATCTGGTATTAATCACAGCGCCGGTCCTATCTGGTATTAATCACAGCGCCGGTCCTATCTGGTATTAATCACAGCGCCGGTTCTATCTGGTATTAATCACAGCGCTGGTCCTATCTGGTATTAATCACAGCGCCGGTTCTATCTGGTATTAATCACAGCGCCCGTTCTATCTGGTATTAATCACAGTGCCCGTTCTATCTGGTATTAATCACAGCGCCCGTTCTATCTGGTATTAATCACAGCGCCCGTCCTATCTGGTATTAATCACAGCGCCCGTCCTAGCTGGTATTAATCACAGCGCCCGTCCTATCTGGTATTAATCACAGCGCCCGTCCTATCTGGTATTAATCACAGCGCCGGTCCTATCTGGTATTAATCACAGCACCGGTTCTATCTGGTATTAATCACAGAGCCGGTCCTATCTGGTATTAATCACAGCGCCCGTTCTATCTGGTATTAATCACAGTGCCCGTTCTATCTGGTATTAATCACAGCGCCCGTCCTACCTGGTATTAATCACAGCGCCGGTTCTATCTGGTATTAATCACAGCGCCCGTCCTAGCTGGTATTAATCACAGCGCCCGTCCTAGCTGGTATTAATCACAGCGCCCGTCCTATCTGGTATTAATCACAGCGCCCGTCCAAATCACCTACAAGAAGCTCCTGACACTACGCTACCAGGCTTTTCTGACCATACGAGGCTGATTGTAACCACCTTGTAATTGGCTTGTAGAGTAATTTGTTTTCCTGTGTTGTCGATGTCGTGTTGGTTTACATGCACCACATTGATGTTGTAGTCGTATGTTGTATGTTGTGTGTGTGTGTGTGTGTGTGTGTGTGTGTGTGTGTGTGTGTGTGTGTTTAGTTGGTTTTAATGTTGTAATAGTGATGTGTTGGTTTTGTGGGAATTGTTACGCATACATACATACATACATACATACATACATACATACACTGTCATTCCTTCGTTTCTCTCTGATTTTATCTCTTTGTGTACCTCTCTTTTGCTCTTTAATTTAATTTTGTTCTCTCTCTCTCTCCCTCTCCCTTTATCTTGTATTCCTGTTCTGTTCTCTCTCTCTCTCTCTCTCTCTCTCTCTCTCTCTCTCTCTCTCTCTCTCTCTCTCTCTCTCTTCATCCCTCACACACACACACAGAGAGAGAGAGAGAGAGAGAGAGAGAGAGAGAGAGAGAGAGAGAGAGAGCGGCTGGCTTAGCTTAGACTTGCTTAAGATCGGTTAGATTAGCTTGGGTTGGGTTAGGTTAGGCTGGGTTACCTTAGGTTAGGTTGATTAGTCCGGCGTTAGCTATAGGTATGGTCAGGCTGGTTAGGGTTAGCTTAAGTTAGTTAGGCTGGGTTAACAGGTTGCTTAGATTAGGGTAGGTTATGTTAGGTTAGGTTGGTTATGGTTAGGTTAGGTTAGGTTGGTTATGGTTAGGTTAGGTTAGGTTAGGTTAGGGTAGGTTATGTTAGGTTAGGTTGGTTATGGTTAGGTTAGGTTAGTTAGGCTAGGTTAGCTTAGATTAGGATAGCTTAGGTTGTGCTTGAGTTAGCTATAGGTTGGGTTTGTTTAGCTTGGTGTTAGGATATGTTTCATTAGCTTAGGTCAGGTTCAGTTTTGGTTAGCTTAGGTTACGCTACGTTAACTTAGCTCAAGGTTAAGTTTTGTTTAGCCTAGATTAAGTTAAAGAAAGAAACATTGACACAAACAGACTGAGGAAAGACGATTGCTATATCATTATTAGTGTGGGAAATAACATAGTATTAAACCAGGGTGTATGGTGAGGTCTGTACACACACACACACACACACACACACACACACACACACACACACACACACACACACCCCACACCCACCCCCCCCCCCCCCCCACACACACACCACACACACACCACACACACACACACACACACACACACACACACACACACACACACACACACACACACACAAAGGTAATCCCTAGTCTAGTCTCTGTTCTGTTCCCAGCATCAGGGTAATGGAATGGGACACGATTACCTTCGGCAGACACTTGATCTCGCCAGAATTAGGGGAGGGGTTGGATGGGGGTAGGGGTTGGAACAGGGAGGGGTGGGTAGGGGGAGGGGAGGAGCAGGGAGGAGTGGGTCGGGTGAGAGGGGTAGAACGGGGGAGGGGTGGGATGGGTTGGAGGGGTAGGGGGTAGATACAGGGAGGAGTGGGTCGGGTGAGAAGGGGGTGGGGGTTAGGAAG
>CAUDMG010001465.1:110000-112500 GCA_958450375.1 Homarus gammarus
GACGGTGGCGTAGTTCAGTATAGAGTTGTGAGTGACGGTGGCGTAGTTCAGTATAGAGTTGTGAGTGACGGTGAGATGTGATCGTGGTGGTGCAAGAGTTGGGGTTATACAATACGTGTTTCTGTTGGTGCGTCATTCATAAAGTGCTCTGTCTAGTGTGTTTAAGCGAGGAGGTGGCTGGTGGTAGTATGGTAAGTCTTGTGTTAATTTGTTCTTTCCTTTACTGTGTTTGAGGTGTGGGTGATGGTCTGTGTTTGTTGTTTTGTCGTCTGGTCATGGTTGTTGTTGTGATTGTTGTTGTGATTGTTGTTGTTGTTGTTGTTGTGATTGAGTGTGTTTATAATAGTATTGATATTAATAACCATCAGTGGGTAGTGTTATAATCAGTACTGTATCGCGTCTCCTAGGACAAGAGGAACCGGTTAGTGTGATACGAGTGTACGGTACTTAACAGTATATTTTGGTATACATATTTTCAAAGTTCTACTACTACTGTTATTACTACTTACTTACTACCATAGGGTAAAGACTATAATGGTGATTCTCCATGAGCGTTTTTGTCCTTCGAGGGAAATTTCACGCACAGGAGACGGCATTTGTTCATACGGGCATGTTTTTCACACGTCTTTTCACTTGCATCCGACAAAACTAATCACACACACTTCCAGCCCCTACCAGAGATGCACCACAGCTGACGCACGGGAAAAACAAGCTCGTCTGAAGCTCTCCATTGCCATATGAAGAATTGGAAAACGCTCGGCGAGTTTTTTCACGCCGTGGTTTGGCAGTACAGCACAGGTGTCTCCTGAGCTTGAATTATCCCCCCTCACGGTCCATGTGAACGGTCCCATTGAACTTCTTTAATTTCTAAAGCGCGTGTGTATGTAGCGAGTCTTAGGCAGCTTTTGATAACCTATAATTAAAAACCCTTTTCTGAATTGTCAAGTTTTATCCATTCTGAGCTTCAAAATCACGCCCGTAGGAACTCTTGCCTTCTAGAAAAATCCCCGGCCTCAGTGATGATAGTGGACGTTTTCTCTTAATCTTTGGTTCTTCTCCTAAAGTGGCTAAAAACCAAAAGAAAACGTGAACTAATAGAAATTATTCACTGTTAAGAGTCCTCTTACTGTTCGTCCAGGATAATTGTGTTACAACTTGACGTTTCACCTGAGCGACTGTTGAGGTGTGACGGGAAGTGTGTGTGTGTGTGTGTGTGTGTGTGTGTGCGTGTGTGTGTGTGTGTGTGTGCGTGTGTGCGTGTGTGTGTGTGTGCGTGTGTGTGCGTGTGTCTGTGTCTGTGTCTGTGTCTGTGTGTGTGTGTGTGTGTGTGTGTGTGTGTGTGTGCGTGTGTGTGTGTGTGTGTGCGTGTGTGCGTGTGTGTGCGTGTGTGTGTGTGTGCGTGTGTGTGCGTGTGTCTGTGTCTGTGTCTGTGTGTGTGTGTGTGTGTGTGCGTGTGTGTGTGTGTGTGTGTGCGTAATAATAATAATAATAATAATAATTAACGGTTTATTGAAAGAGCTTGGCAGCCAGAAGGCTGAAAATATACAGTTACATATTTGGGGAGTGGGTTACGAATTACAAATAATATACAAGTAACATAAGTGACACAAATAAGACATATAATAACTTAGATGGGGAAAAGCTCAAACTACAGTTCAATTCAACATAGTGACAGTGTTACAGTATTACAAGTTATTGATAATTTTTACAATGGTTGGGACTGGGCTGTTCTTATAGCGATCAGTTCGTGCACGTATGGGCTGGATGCGGTTGTGGTGTCGAACAGCAATTCTCGGACAAGGGACCTCGGGTGGTAGCAGGAGCCGGTGTCGGGGATGGTGTAGAAGCTTCTTACCAAATTTGCAGATGAGGTCGTGGTGATGGTCAGTGAGAGTCGAAAGGGTCAGTGTGTTGAGCGCTTCTTGATATGTGGAGTAGGAGGAGGAGAGAATAATCTTGCATGCCCTCTTTTGCACTTTTTCTAGGTGTTTACGTTGTGTGGCATTTAGGGAGGAAGACCAGGTGGGGGAGGCATAGGTGAGCTTGGGAAGTATGAATGTTGTGTAAACACTGAGGAGCTCGTGTGCAGGAACTCCGAGGGACTTGAGTCGGCGGAGGAGGTGGAGACGGAAACTGGAGGATTTGACAACTTCATTGACGTGTGGTTTCCAATTTAGTTTGTTGTCTATGGTGACGCCGAGGAGCTTCGTGGAATCTACGACCTGGAGTGTGTTCGGACCTAGAGTAATGGAAGGAGGTGGGACAATGTCGGAGGAGAGGTTGATGTGCATAACCATGGTCTTGGTATGGTTGATGGTGACATGGTTGTTGGTAGCCCAGTTTTGGAGACTGTTCAATAAATCCTGAAGGGCGGTATAGTTGGGAGCAGAATTGTTGACGCTGATCCCAATGGTGGAGTCGTCGACATATTTCCAGCGAGCAGGGGTTTCTCTTAGGGCATCATTGATGAGCATAAGGAAGCAGAGTGGTCCCATCTTGG
>CAUDMG010001465.1:117500-120000 GCA_958450375.1 Homarus gammarus
AAACACTACCACGACGGATTGGAGGAAAACCTAAACACTCACACGACGGATTGGAGGAAAACCTAAACACTCACACGACGGATTGGAGGAAAATCTAAACACTCACACGACGGATTGGGGGAAATCTAAACACTACCACGACGGATTGGAGGAAAACCCAAACACTCACACGACGGATTGGTAGGGGAGCTTAATGAACCCAAGTAAAGGGATTAATTTATCTTAAGGAGTCTTTGATTACTTTCCTCCCATGACCCCATTTCCTCTTTCCCTCACTCTTACTTAACCTCTTTGGGACGTCGCTAACTGCCCCTCGGACACTGGGGACGTCTCTTGTGGGTCTCGTGTTTTTGTTTTTATTTTTGGCTTATTTTATGGGGATTTTTTTTTTTGTCTGTGTGTCTGCTTGTCTGTTTGTCTGTTACTTAATCTGTCCATCTGTCTCCCGCTCACCACTCTCTCTGTACGTCTGTCTCTCTCTCTCCGTATCTCTGTCTGTTTGTCTTTCTGTCACTCCAGCAAGTGACCAGACCCAGGTGTGTGTATAATGTCATAACCATACAGTCGTCTTGAAGAGGAATTGAGAAGATATTTAAACGTGTACACACACACACACACACACACACACACACACACACACACACACACACACACACACACACACACACACACACATCACCACAACACAAAATTGACTTTTACACAGATTAATTACTATGTGAATATGTTCATTTATTAAACAAATTAACTCTTCGGTGACAGCGTTTTGGTGGTGGGCGCCGAACAAAAGCTTCACGTGGGGGCAAACTAGGTGGTAACTGCCGGCCACCAACTATGGTAATGTGGTTCCCGATTCACAGTCATTCTTACGTTAAATGATGCCCCTGACGTAGTTGGCTCGCTTATGTAACGACCAAAACAACATGAATGGATTCTCAGAAGTTCATATGATAAATTCCTCTACTCCCTCCCCTACCCTCTCCTCTCCCCACCCCTCTCTCCCCTGTTCCTCTCTCCCCTACCCTCTCCTCTCCCCACCCCCCTCTCCCCTGTTCCTCCCTCCCCTACCCTCTCCTCCGCCCCCCCTCTCCCCTGTTCCTCCCCTACCCTCTCCACTCCCCACCCCCCTCTCCCCTGTTCCTCCCCTACCCTCTCCTCCGCCCCCCCCTCTCCCCTGTTCCTCCCTCCTTTCCCCTCTCCTCCGTTCCTTCCTCCACTTCTCCCCTCCTCCTTCACTCTCCCATCTCTTCCCCTTCTCTTTTCTTTCCACCATTAATAACTACGATACCGTGACCCCGATTACGATAAAAAATTAAATATATCGTAATTTTTTTTTGAGGGGGGGGGGGAATCCGGATTATGGAAGGTAAGATGGCGCGAGATATCTACTACTGTACCCTCCCTCCTCTCCTCGCCTCTCCTCGCCTCTCCTCTCCTCTCCTCTCCTCTCCTCTCCTCTTCTTCCGTTCTTACCAGTTCCCTGCGAATCCGGTGAGGGAAGAGGGAGACGGAGAGGAAATTGAGAGAGAGGCAGTTGAGAATGAGGGGCCAAGGAATACATGGTGATGCAGGGAGAGAGAGAGAGAGAGAGAGAGAGAGAGAGAGAGAGAGAGAGAGAGGGGGGGGGTGGTAAAAGTCCTCTCGTTATCGCCCATTGGGGAAAAAAAATGGAGATGTTGTGACTATCGGACACCAACAAGACTCCTGAAGAATGGTTGGGTCTTTTAGCTCCTGTTACGGCGAGAAAGGTTTAGTCTCTCTCTCTCTCTCTCTTTCTCTCTCTCTCTCTCTCTCTCTCTCTCTCTCTCTCTCTCTCTCTCTCTCTCTCTCTCAAGGTCCCCACATACGGGTTGGATCATAGTAATTGTATTAGTGGTCGTAATAGTGGTCGTAAATATTAAAAATAGTCGTAGTAGTGGAAAGGTCTCTGTGGTAGTGAGTGCGTGTAGTAGTAGTAGTAGTAGTAGTAGTAGTAGTGGAAAGGTCTCTGTGGTAGTGAGTGCGTGTAGTAGTAGTAGTAGTAGTAGGAAAGTCTCTGTGGTAGTGAGTGCGTTTGGGAAACTTTGTCTTTTAACCGTAAGTTTTGTGTGTGTGTGTGTGTGTGTGTGTGTATGTGTGTGTGTGTGTGTGTCGGCCGCAACTGCTAACTTTTGCCATTACCGCGGGAAAGGTAGCGTTGAGGGCGGCATTCACGAGTTCTTGCCGAGTCTTGGGTCTTCCTTCTCCTGGTGGTGGTGACAGTGGTGACAGTGGTGGTGGTGGTGGTGGTGATAGTGGTGGTGGTGATAGTGGTGGTGGTGATAGTGGTGGTGGTGGTGGTGGTGCTGGTGGTGGTGGTGATGGTGGTGGTGATGGTGATGGTGGTGGTGGTGGTGACAGTGGTGGTGGTGGTGATAGTGGTGGTGGTGGTGGTGGTGATGGTGGTGGTGGTGGTGGTGGTGGTGGTGGTGCTGGTGGTGGTGGTGATAGTGGTGGTGGTGGTGGTGGTGATAGTGGTGGT
>CAUDMG010001465.1:125000-142500 GCA_958450375.1 Homarus gammarus
CTGGTGAGTTGGTGGCCAGGTGCGAGAGTGGCCCTTGTCACCTGTATACCTCCTCCTACCTGTACCCCGGGGCCCACCACCTCACCTCCTACCTGTACCCCGGGGCCCACCTCCTCCTACCTGTACCCTGGGGCCCACCTCCTCACCTCCTACCTGTACCCCGGGGCCCACCTCCTTCTACCTGTACCCCGGGGCCCACCACCTCACCTCCTACCTGTACCCCGGGGCCCACCTCCTCCTACCTGTACCCCGGGGCCCACCTCCTCCTACCTGTACCCTGGGGCCCACCTCCTCTCCTCCTACCTGTACCCCGGGGCCCACCTCCTCCTACCTGTACCCTGGGGCCCACCTCCTCTCCTCCTACCTGTATCCCGGGGCCCACCTCCTCTCCTCCTACCTGTACCCCGGGGCCCACCACCTCACCTCCTACCTGTACCCCGGGGCCCACCTCCTCCTACCTGTACCCCGGGGCCCACCACCTCACCTCCTACCTGTACCCCGGGGCCCACCTCCTTCTACCTGTACCCTGGGGCCCACCACCTCTCCTCTTACCTGTACCCCGGGGCCCACCTCTCCTCCTATCTGTACCCCGGGGCCCACCACCTCTCCTCTTACCTGCACCCCGGGCCCACCTCCTCTCCTCCTACCTGCACCCCGGGCCCACCTCCTCTACTCCTACCTGTACCCCGGGGCCCACCTCTCCTCCTACCTGTACTCCGGGGCCCACCTCCTCCTACCTGTACCCCGGGGCCCACCTCCTCTCCTCCTACCTGTACCCCGGGGCCCACCTCCTCCTACCTGTACCCTGGGGCCCACCACCTCTCCTCTTACCTGTACCCTGGGGCCCACCTCCTCCTACCTGTATCCCGGGGCCCACCTCCTCTCCTCCTACCTGTACCCCGGGGCCCACCTCCTCCTACCTGTACCCCGGGGCCCACCTCCTCCTACCTGTACCCCGGGGCCCACCTCCTCCTACCTGTATCCCGGGGCCCACCTCCTCTCCTACCTGTATCCCGGGGCCCACCTCCTCTCCTCCTACCTGTACCCCGGGGCCCACCTCCTCCTACCTGTACCCCGGGGCCCACCTCCTCCTACCTGTATCCCGGGGCCCACCTCCTCTCCTCCTACCTGTACCCCGGGGCCCACCTCCTCTCCTCCTACCTGTACCCCGGGGCCCACCTCCTTCTACCTGTACCCCGGGGCCCACCTCCTCTCCTCCTACCTGTACCCCGGGGCCCACCTCCTCTCCTCCTACCTGTACCCCGGGGCCCACCTCCTCCTACCTGTACCCCGGGGCCCACCTCCTCCTACCTGTATCCCGGGGCCCACCTCCTCTCCTCCTACCTGTACCCCGGGGCCCACCTCCTCTCCTCCTACCTGTACCCCGGGGCCCACCTCCTCTCCTCCTACCTGTACCCCGGGGCCCGCCTCCTCTCTCTCTCTCTCTTGCCTGGCGTGTTAACATCCCCTTCGTCTCCTTGTAAGTTGTAGTGGATAGAGTGCACTATATTCTCTCTCTCTCTCTCTCTCTCTCTCTCTCTCTCTCTCTCTCTCTATCTCTCTCTCTCTCTCTCTCTCATTCTTAAATTTTCCTTTAATCTCTCTCTTTCTCTCTTCAATTTCTCCTTTAATCTCTTTCTTTCTCTCTCTTCTTATTCCTTCTCTTTTCAATTTCTCCTTTAATCTCTCTTTCTTTCTTCAATTTCTCCTTTAATCTCTTTCTTTCTTTCTCTCTTCAATTTCTCCTTTAATCTCTTTCTTTCTCTCTATTCTTATTCCTTCTCTCTTCAATTTCTCCTGTAATCTCTTTCTTTCTCTCTATTCTTATTCCTTCTCTCTTCAATTTCTCCTTTAATCTCTTTCTTTCTCTTTCTCTCTTCAATTTCTCCTTTAATCTCTTTCTCTCTTTCTCCCTTCAGTTTATCTCTATTTCCCTTTCTTTCTCTCCAGTCTTTTTATTCTCCAAATTCCGGTTGTTCTATAAATCTCTCGAGGCGCCTTTGTAAGAGACCATTTGGAGATCTTTGTCTCCCTGTGTTCAAGGTCCTCCTCGTACATTACCAACTTGAAGGAGACTACGTGGAGATATTTTGTTCGCCGTGTCCTCAACGTCCGAGTAGATGTTCAATTATGAGAGACCTTTTTTTTTTTTTTTTTTTTTTGGACTTTTCCGCGTCTTATCTCGTCCCATTTTTTCAAAGGCCTAGTTTGTAAAATCTCGCTTATAATAGACCATTTTCCAGACCCTTTTTCCTCATTTTTAGACCATTTATTTGCCCTATTCCTTCAAGGTCTATAGCTGGTAAAAGTTCGCTATGAGAGAGAGACCTTTTCCAGACCTTTTTCCTCATCACTTAGACCATTTTATTTGCCCTATTCTTCAAAGGTCTACCTCGTAAAATCTCGCTTACAAGAGACCATTTTCCAGACCTTTTTTTTCCTCTTCCTATACCTACAAGGTCGACCTCGTAAAAGCTTCCTGGCAAAAAAGACCATTTCCAGATCACACGCCGATTTTCCTCGATCCGCCAAATTGGTTCTAAAATCTCTAGCGGTCAGTGTGAGAGGAAATCCCATCAAATTTAGCGAGCTTTTCCGTGGAGGACCTGTGACATTTTTACAGCTCGGGGTTTGTGTCTGATCCGACCCACCGCTTTGTCGAGTCTGCTGTTTTGGGGGGGGGGGGGCCCAGGGGAAGGGGGTGGTGATGGGCGTGTGCAGGTGTGGTGAAGGAAGTGTTTGTTTTTTACCTGTTGTTGTGGTGTAAAGGGGTTAATCTGTCTTTATTGCGGTATAAAGGGTTAATCTCCCTTTCTGGTGGTATAAAGGGGTTAATTTTACCTGTTGTTGTGGTGTAAAGGGGTTAATCTGTCTTTATTGTGGTATAAAGGGTTAATCTCACTTTCAGGTGGTATAAAGGGGTTAATTTTACCTGTTGTTGTGGTGTAAAGGGTTAATCTCACTTTCAGGTGGTATAAAGGGGTTAATTGTATCTGTTGTTGTGGTGTAAAGGGTTAATCTCCCTTTATTGCGGTATAAAGGGGGGATTAATTTTACCTATGCTATAATACAAGAATACATTTGACCCCTTCCAGTATAAAATAGTTACTTTACCAACTTTTGTGGTGTACAGGAGCCTTGTAACTTTGCACATGAAGTATTTGGTGAACATAGGTGAACATTGGCGTATTTTGGTGAACATAGATGAACATTGGCGTATTTTGGTGAACATAGGTGAACATTGGTGTGTTTTGGTGAACATAGGTGAACATTGGTGTGTTTTGGTGAACATAGGTGAACATTGGTGTGTTTTGGTGAACATAGGTGAACATTGGTGTACATTGGTTTTAATTACTATTACTTGGTATATAAATAATGATATATATACATTGATCATTACCAATAAGAGTACGTGTGCCTTGAGTAATGTGTTCATTAAATTCTCTTCTCTTTTTTGCAGGTAATTGGACGAAATTCAGAAATTATTATGGCAAGTGGAAGTGTTTTGAAAATATTGACTGGTTGTGTGAGTGTTGTGTTATAGATAGATAGTGTCTTTAGAAACACCGACCATAAGAGAATACAACAATGTGTGACAAACTCTCCGACTGCTCAAGTGATACCTGGTGTGTTTAGTGGATAAAGGAAAATAGACATTGGGAAAATACAGTGAAGTGCGTTAAAGTGATAGTGAAGATGGGAGCGTGGCGAGGCTGGTGTCTGCGGCTGAGTGTGGTGGTGTGGTTGATGGTGATGGTAGCGGTGGTGGCAGGAGCAACAGCAGCCGATCATCAGTTGTCACAGGACTTGCCAACACCACAAGATCGTAACAAGCCACGTCACCGCCTGGCTGTGTACAGACACTCCCGGGCACGACATTCCCCTACCTCCACCACCAACTCCGAGCCCTCCAGGGACCAGGATGCTGTGGTGGAGCTCCTCCTGCAGCACACCAACACCTCCACCAACAGTGTTCCTGCGGACGACAGACGATTAGAAAAGACCCGAAATAAATCTGAAACTCGAGAGAAAACACGAAGAGAGAGGACCACCGCAGCCAGCAGCAGCAGCAGCAATAGCAGCAGCAGCAGCAGCAGCAACAGCACCACCACCAGCAGCAACAGCACCACCACCAGCAGCAGCAGCAGCTTCTTCTTCACCAAGAGTAAGATCAGTAAAAGGTCGCCCTCCAATTACCAGTGTAAGGCTGGTCCTCCTATCACGAAAAAGCCGCAGGGAGGCGACGACGGCGTTATCGACGTGGCGGTGATCGTGCCGTGTAACGCGTCGCACCAGTACTCCCGCGTGAAGGTGCTGCCGGTGGTGGAGCTGGCCGTGAGGCACCTGAGGGAGACCGGCCTCCGGGGACCTCTCCAGAACTACACCATCAACGTGAGGTACCAAGACTCCAGGACCTCCTCCACATACGGACCTCTCGCCGCCGTCGACCTCTACTTCAACAATTCAGCAGGTAAGATTAATACTACTCTTTATAACTGGTAGATTAGTACAGGTTGATCGGGTGTACAGCACAGACCCGGCTGAACTAAACCATTGTGCCTCAAATTACACATTTCCAGGTAAGTGGTCGGGTCGATCTCTACAAATCCACCATGTAATGGTTTCTGTATAAAGTGAAATATTTCCGATAAGTAATAGTGCAATATATCTTTGTGAGACGATAAGTTCTAGTATATTGCATAAATCAATCTGTATAATATAAAACAAGAAATTTAATTAATAGACGAAACTGATATAGGAATTCCGGAAGTCCTGTCATCGTAATATTTGGACGCGCCGCGGTTCTTTCAGCAGCGTCAAGGCTTAACAGAGTCTGAACCATCGTGTGTGTGTGTGTGTGTGTGTGTGTGTGTGTGTGTGTGTGTGTGTGTGTGTGTAACGTTAATTGATATAGGGATTCTGCTGATCTATTCGTATATTATGATGTGTTTTATCGTTCTAGGATGTTATTCTACGTGTACTATGTTTAGACCAGACCTGACGAGGGTGGGGTGGGATGGGGTGGGGTGGGGTGAGGTGAGGTGGAGTGGGGAGGGGTGGGGAGGGGAGGGGTGGAGTGGGGAAGGATGGGGAGGGGAGGGGTGGAGTGGGGAAGGATGGGGAGGGGTGGGGTGGCTTTGATATATAGCTGTGGCGCCCCAGGTAGTATAGTAATATAGGTTATATTATATCCTTTCTCCAGTGAGTGATGGCTGCTGACACCTGTACTGTACACATACCTCTTACTCGCTCACTCACTCACTCACTCACTCACTCACTCGCTTATTCTTTTATGAACAACCAAGTTATTGAGACCTTTATTGATAGTCTGGGTCACCATGTTGTGTGTGTCAATCAGGACAATACATACTGTCTCGTGTGTGTGTGTGTGTGTGTGTGTGTGTGTGTGTGTGTGTGTGTGTGTGTGTGTGTGTGTGTGTGTGTGTGTGTACCCCTCCCCCCTATCTACCATAACGCCTCTTGGATTCCCGATGAAACTGACTCCTTTGAATTTACGAGTCCCGGGGGAGTTTATTGTGGGTGCGTGATACAGTGGCGGTGGTGATAGTGGTGGTGGTGATGGTGGTGGTGATGGTGGTGGTAATGGTGGTGGTGGTGATGGTGGTGGTGATGGTGGTGGTGGTGGTGGTGGTGGTGGTGGTGGTAGTTGTAGTGGTAGTAGTGGTGGTGGTGGCTGGTAGTAGTAGTGGTATAGGTAGTGGTGGTGGTGGTGGTGGTGGTGGCTGGTAGTAGTAGTGGTGTAGGTAGTGGTGGTGGTGGTGGTGATGGTGGTGGTAATGGTGGCGGTGGTGGTGATGGTAGTTGTAGTGGTAGTGGTGGTAGTGGTGGTAGTAGTAGTGGTATAGGTAGTGGTGGTGATGGTGGTGGTAATGGTGGCGGTGGTGGTGATGGTAGTTGTAGTGGTAGTGGTGGTGGTGGTAGTGGTGGTGGTGGTGGTAGTAGTGGTGGTATAGGTAGTGGTGGTGGTGGTGGTGATGGTGGTGATAATGGTGGCGGTGGTGGTGATGGTAGTTGTAGTGGTGGTAGAGGTGGTGGTGATGGTGGTAGTAGTGGTGGTATAGGTAGTGGTAGTGGTGATGGTGGTAGTGGTGGTGATGGTGGCAGTAGTGGTGGTATAGGTAGTGGTAGTGGTGATGGTGGCGGTGGTGGTTTGTGGTGGTGGTGGTGGTGATGGTGGTAGTAGTGGTGGTATAGGTGGTGGTGGTGGTGGTGGTGGAGGTAATGGTGGCGGTGGTGGTGGTGGTGGTGGTAATGGTGGCGGTGGTGGTGATGGTAGTTGTAGTGGTAGTGGTGGTGGTGGTATAGGTAGTGGTGGTGGTGGTGGTGGTGGTGGTAATGGTGGCGGTGGTGGTGATGGTAGTTGTAGTGGTAGTGGTGGTGGTGGTATAGGTAGTGGTGGTGATGGTGGTAGTAGTGGTGGTATAGGTAGTGGTGGTGGTGATGGTGGTGGTGGTGGTGGTGGTGGTGGTGGTGGTGGTAGTGGTATAGGTAGTGGTGGTGGTGATGGTGGTAGTAGTGGTGGTATAGGTAGTGGTGGTGGTGGTGGTGGTAGTGGTAGCGGTGGTGGGCGTAGTTGTGATAGTGGCAGCACTGGCGGTGGTAGTAGAAGATGAACAAATTGAACATGCCTCTCTCTCTCTCTCTCTCTCTCTCTCTCTCTCTCTCTCTCTCTCTCTCTCTCTCACTATATTCCGATGATCCTCCCGAGAATGGATCCGTCCTACTGTCATATCTTCTTTTAGGGGGTTAGATATACTGGTATACTGTACGAGGGGGGGGGGGGGTAGAACTGAGGGAGGGGGGAGAAGGAAGGGAGATAGGGGGAGGGAAGAGGGGGAGGGGGGAGAGGGAGAGGAAGGAAGAGAGATAGAGAATAACATTGGAAGGTTTATTAGTTTTTTAAAGGTATATAATGTTAATAATATAAGATAAGATACTGGGAGTCTACGATCTATGTATGTATGTATGTATGGATGTATGTATGTATGGATGTATGTATGTATGTATGTATGTCTGGATGTATGTATGTATGGATGTATGGATGTATGTATGTATGTATGTATGTATATTTTTTGTATGGTATTAATCAAAAAACAGTATATCTACCACCGGAGGCTATTCAATCTTTTCTTTCTTTTGAGGTTGTAAAGTTGTAGGTCTCACTCGGGCGCTCTTCACGTTTTTTATCGGGACGCTCTAAAGATATGTAAATTCCTGCCTCGGCTACATCCTCGCCCGAGCTTCCTCTGTCTGGACGTAAAGGGAACTTTATATTGAAACCAAATTGGAGTAGACTCTGTTAGTGGAACTCCTGAGAGCCTCTGTATGGGAGTCTTTATGGGAATTTCATGGGAGTACAGGAGTCTTTGTGTGGGACTCTTTGCGGGAGTCTCTGTGTGGGAGCCTACGGGAGTCTGTGTGGGGGTTTACGGAGGTATTTTTATGAAGTCTTCTTGTTTATTTGTATGTGTGTGTGTGTGTGTGTGTGTGTGTGTGTGTGTGTGTGTGTGTGTGTGTGTGTGTGTGTGTGTGTGTGTTTTATTACGTCTTACATTATACAGGAATCCTTCAATTATCCTTCATTATATGAGTATATTTCGCTTACCAACACCTATTATATTAATGGTGTATGATAGGGATGCCTCGGTTCTCTCCTTCACTAAGACCTACAACTTAATTAGATTTTTTTTTTTTTTTTTTTTTACGGGTATTAGCCCACCCGGGGACAGGTCACTGACCCACATCGGGGCCTGGGGGGCGAAAATGTGATAATAATAATAATAATAATAATAATAATAATAATAATAATAACGAAATACAAAAATGAAAAAAAATAAAAAGTGAGAAACAATATATATGTTGTGTTGTCAATAGTAAGAGAAACAATTGAGACTCTGTAATTGTGTGTAAATGAGGCAGAAAGTCAGATCAGCAACCTGGGACTTGGTCACAGTTTTTTTGATGCCATATGACAGCAGGGTCTACCATTAGTCAACACATTATGCTGCCAATATCTTCCCAGGCGGTAGTACCTCCCTGTTTGGTAGCTGCCTACTACCTGTCACCTGGTTACCTGTGTATTAACCTCTACAGCCTTCTACAGTCTCTACCCTGTACTGTATACTGTTTCCATCACTGTATTTATTATGGATACTCACCGTCCACACCCACCGTCGTCCACACCCACCGTCTACACCCACCGTCCACACCCACCGTCTACACCCACCATCAACGCCCACCGTCTACACCCACCATCAACGCCCACCGTCTACACCCACTAATCCACCACCTTTTCTTACAATCATCACATGACCATTTTCCCAGTTCCCACCAAGGCTCCTCACCCAACCACACCATTAATCATTATTTCTTTTCTTCCTTTCCGCCACATTCACTCTCAGGTTCCTTTGACTCTCTTTCCATCTTTAAGTTTCCTCTCCCCACCCCACCCCACCCCACCCCACCCCACTACCACCCCACCCCACCCCACCCCACCACCACCCCTCCCCTCCTCACCCCACCCCGTCCCCAAGCGTAAACAAGAAATCAGACTTAAATCCGATGACTTGAGAGACTTTACACGATTTTGGACCTGAATGGTAAAATATAGGTACTGATTCTGGCTGTTTATTTCTCAATGTCTCTCTCTATTGGTGGTCTTTAAAGGGTTCAAATATGAGTCAACGTCATCAAAGGTTCAAATAATCGTCCTCAAAGGGTTCAAGTATGAGTCAATGTCATCAAAGGTTCAAATAATCGTCCTCAAAGGGTTCAAATATGAGTCAACGTCATCAAAGGTTCAAATAATCGTCCTCAGAGGGTTCAAATATGAGTCAACGTCATCAAAGGTTCAAATAATCGTCCTCAAAGGGTTCAAGTATGAGCCATCGTCATCAAAGGTTCAAATAATCGTCCTCAAAGGGTTCAAATATGAGTCAACGTCATCAAAGGTTCAAATAATCGTCCTCAAAGGGATCAAGTATGAGCCATCGTCATCAAAGGGTTCAAACATCACCCGACAACGACCAGCAAGGGATCGGGTGATGTTTGAACCTCGAGATGTGGAGGAAGGTTCAACACCCGACCCTGGAGAGGTACCTGGGCTCTAGCTGCTCCTCTTAGTCCTCTTCCTCCTCCTGCTCCTAGTCCTCTTTCTTCCCCTAGTCCTCTTCCTTATAGTCCTTCTACTTCTGCTCCTCCTTCTAGTTCTCTTCCCCTCTTCAGTCTTCCTCCTCCTCCTCCTCCTTCCCGTAATAGTCCTCCACCTCTTACTCTCCTCTTCCTCTTTCTTCTAGTCCTCTTCTTCCTCTTATCCTCTTCATTTCTTATATCCAGCTCCTCCTTCTCCTATCCTCCTCCTCCTCCTTCCTCCTCCTCTTACACCTCCTCTTCCTCAGTCTCCTATCCCTCCCATCCCCTCTCCCTCCCATCCCATCCCATCCCCTCTCCCTCCCATCCCATCCCCTCTCCCTCCCATCCCATCCCCTCTCCCTCCCATCCCATCCCATCCCCTCTCCCTCCCTCACCACCTTTTGCCTTTTCCAGCCACACCTGTATACACTTCAGCTCTCCCACGTGTTAACTACCTGAATGCTTTCATGACTCGCCTCACTGCCTTCAGCACCCCACCCCACCCCACCCCACCCCACCCCACCCCACCCCACCCCACCTCACCCCACCCCACCCCATACCACCCCACCCCACCCCACCCCACCCCACCCCACCACCTCCCCCCCACCTCCCCCCTCTTCCTGGTATTGATGTTCGCTTAGCTGTGAATTACTGGGAAAGTTGGCTCTCTTTTTTTCCTTCCCTCTGTCTCTTTCTTTCTTTCTCTCTCTTTCTCTTTCTATCTGTCTGTCTGTTTTTTATCTCTCTCTCTCTCTCTCTCTCTCTCTCTCTCTCTCTCTCTCTCTCTCTCTCTCTCTCTCTCTCTCTCTCCCCGTCCCTGTCTCTTTCTGCCTGTCTGTTTGTCTGTCTCTTTCTATCTTTCTCAATATCTATCTATCCATCTATCTATCTATCTATCTATCTATCTATCCATCTATCTTTCCCAACAACTATATATATTTAGTAGTATCTGTCTGTGTGATGATTTATATAGATACTGTATTATACTGCATTTCCTTTTCACTAATTATACTCATTTGACACCACACACACACACACACACACACACACACACACACACAGACGACTGGCCAAGTACCCATCCATCCATCCATCCATCCATCCATCACTAAATCCAGGAACGTCTATTTAACTTCATTTGCATACGACAAAATTTTTATTCGACCCGAGTGACTCAACCAAGTTTGTTGTGGTTAACTGTTTCATCCACTCACCACCAGTTTGTTGGGGTTAACTGTTTCATCCACTCACCTCCAGTTTGTTGGGGTTAACTGTTTCATCCACTCACCACCAGTTTGTTGTGGTTAACTGTTTCATCCACTCACCACCAGTTTGTTGTGGTTAACTGTTTCATCCACTCAGCACCAGTTTGTTGTGGTTAACTGTTTCATCCACTCACCACCAGTTTGTTGTGGTTAACTGTTTCATCCACTCACCTCCAGTTTGTTGTGGTTAACTGTTTCATCCACTCACCACCAGTTTGTTGTGGTTAACTGTTTCATCCACTCACCTCCAGTTTGTTGTGGTTAACTGTTTCATCCACTCAGCACCAGTTTGTTGTGGTTAACTGTTTCATCCACTCACCACCAGTTTGTTGTGGTTAACTGTTTCATCCACTCACCTCCAGTTTGTTGTGGTTAACTGTTTCATCCACTCACCTCCAGTTTGTTGTGGTTAACTGTTTCATCCACTCACCACCAGTTTGTTGTGGTTAACTGTTTCATCCACTCACCACCAGTTTGTTGTGGTTAACTGTTTCATCCACTCACCTCCAGTTTGTTGTGGTTAACTGTTTCATCCACTCACCTCCAATTTGTTGTGGTTAACTGTTTCATCCACTCACCTCCAGTTTGTTGTGGTTAACTGTTTCATCCACTCACCACCAGTTTGTTGTGGTTAACTGTTTCATCCACTCACCTCCAGTTTGTTGTGGTTAACTGTTTCATCCACTCACCTCCAGTTTGTTGTGGTTAACTGTTTCATCCACTCACCACCAGTTTGTTGTGGTTAACTGTTTCATCCACTCAGCACCAGTTTGTTGTGGTTAACTGTTTCATCCACTCACCACCAGTTTGTTGTGGTTAACTGTTTCATCCACTCACCACCAGTTTGTTGTGGTTAACTGTTTCATCCACTCACCTCCAGTTTGTTGTGGTTAACTGTTTCATCCACTCACCACCAGTTTGTTGTGGTTAACTGTTTCATCCACTCACCACCAGTTTGTTGTGGTTAACTGTTTCATCCACTCACCTCCAGTTTGTTGTGGTTAACTGTTTCATCCACTCAGCACCAGTTTGTTGTGGTTAACTGTTTCATCCACTCAGCACCAGTTTGTTGTGGTTAACTGTTTCATCCACTCACCACCAGTTTGTTGTGGTTAACTGTTTCATCCACTCACCACCAGTTTGTTGTGGTTAACTGTTTCATCCACTCACCACCAGGTTGTTGTGGTTAACTGTTTCATCCACTCACCACCAGTTTGTTGTGGTTAACTGTTTCATCCACTCACCTCCAGTTTGTTGTGGTTAACTGTTTCATCCACTCACCACCAGTTTGTTGTGGTTAACTGTTTCATCCACTCAGCACCAGTTTGTTGTGGTTAACTGTTTCATCCACTCACCACCAGTTTGTTGTGGTTAACTGTTTCATCCACTCACCACCAGTTTGTTGTGGTTAACTGTTTCATCCACTCACCTCCAGTTTGTTGTGGTTAACTGTTTCATCCACTCAGCACCAGTTTGTTGTGGTTAACTGTTTCATCCACTCACCACCAGTTTGTTGTGGTTAACTGTTTCATCCACTCACCACCAGTTTGTTGTGGTTAACTGTTTCATCCACTCACCACCAGTTTGTTGTGGTTAACTGTTTCATCCACTCACCACCAGTTTGTTGTGGTTAACTGTTTCATCCACTCACCACCAGTTTGTTGTGGTTAACTGTTTCATCCACTCACCTCCAGTTTGTTGTGGTTAACTGTTTCATCCACTCACCACCAGTTTGTTGTGGTTAACTGTTTCATCCACTCACCACCAGTTTGTTGTGGTTAACTGTTTCATCCACTCACCACCAGTTTGTTGGGGTTAACTGTTTCATCCACTCACCTCCAGTTTGTTGTGGTTAACTGTTTCATCCACTCACCACCAGTTTGTTGGGGTTAACTGTTTCATCCACTCACCTCCAGTTTGTTGTGGTTAACTGTTTCATCCACTCACCACCAGTTTGTTGGGGTTAACTGTTTCATCCACTCACCAATTTAATCAATGTCTCTCTATTTCCTTGTTAGGTTCATTGCATATTGCTGGGAGCTAATTAATCACCCCATTTAATCCGGTAAAGGAAGTATATACGATTAATTAGGTTTAAATTAATTGTTGTTTGGTTTAAATTAATTGTTGTTTGGTTTAAGTTAATTTAAATTAATTGTTGTTTGGTTTAAGTTAATTGTTGTTTGGTTTAAATTAATTGTTGTTTGGTTTAAGTTAATTGTTGTTTGGTTTAAATTAATTGTTGTTTGGTTTAAGTTAATTGTTGTTTGGTTTAAATTAATTGTTGTTTGGTTTAAGTTAATTGTTGTTTGGTTTAAGTTAATTGTTGTTTGGTTTAAAGTAATTGTTGTTTGGTTTAAATTAATTGTTTATCGCAGGTGAGACATTGTTGTTATGTTTACAACTCAAAACTGAAGTTGTTTTCCCGGGTCCTTCACTACTGTGTCGACCTGGAGTCCAGTTATGTGGTACTCTGGTGTTCAATGAGTACGATGAGTTATAGTCACTTGAGTACGATGAATTAATCCCTAGAGTACGATGAATTAATCCACTTGAGTATGATGAATTAATCCCAAGAGCACGATGAATTAATCCCTTGAGTACGATGAATTAATCCCAAGAGCACGATGAATTAATCCCTTGAGTACGATGAATTAATCCCTTGAGTACGATGAATTAATCCCTTGAGTACGATGAATTAATCCCTTGAGTACGATGAATTAATCCCTAGAGTACGATGAATTAATCCCTTGAGTATGATGAATTAATCCCTTGAGTACGATGAATTAATCTCTTGAGTACGATGAATTAATCCCTAGAGTACGATGAATTAGTCCCTTGAGTACGATGAATTAATCCCTTGAGTACGATGACTTAACGACTACATTCCCTCTCTGTCTTCCCCCATTAATTCCTCTACACTTCGTCTCATGTTTCCCCATTATTTCCCTCTATATTTCCTAATTATTTCCCTCTATATTTCCCATTATTTCCCTCTCTATTTCCCCATTATTTCCCTCTCTATTTCCCCATTATTTCCCTCTCTATTTCCCCATTATTTCCCTCTATATTTCCCAATAATTTCCCTCTATATTTCCCAATTATTTCCCTCTATGTTCCCCATTATTTCCCTCTATATTTCCTCATTATTTGCCTCTCTATTTCCCCATTATTTCCCTCTATATTTCCCCATTATTTCCCTCCCTCGGTAATCTCCTCACAGTATTAGCTTTGACTATTAACACTGTGTTTTTATTTCTTGGCCCTCCTTCCTTCTTCCTCCTCCTCCCCCTCCCCCTCCTCCTCCTCCTCCTCTTCCCCCCTCCTCCCCCTCCCCCTCCTCCTCCCCCTCCCCCTCCTCCTCCTCCTCCCCCTCTCCCTCCTCCTCCTCCCCCCTCCCCCCCTCCTCCTCCTCCTCCTCCTCCTCCTCCTCCTCCACACACTTCATGGTCTGTGGTTCTTTACAACACGGAGCTATATGGCTGCCTCCCATCTCTCCTGTATAAACCCGGACACAGTTAAACCCATTAATGTAAACCAAGTTGTTTCCTTTAATTAAAACTGTAAATCTCACTGACCTGTAAACCCAGATTGCTTAGTAATGTGTTTTGTTCATTGAAGATTCGCCTCCCTAGCCTATTTCACCTGAAGATTAATTAACCTAACCTAACCTAACCTACCCTAACCTAACCTAACCTACCCTCATTAGCCTACACCTACACCCCACACCCCCCCCCCCCCCCACACACACAAACATTCCTGGCCTCCAATATACGAATCCACGAACCCATGAAACCACGAACCCATGAAACCACGAACCCATGAAACCACGAACCCATGAAACCACGAACCCATGAAACCACGAACCCATGAAACCACGAACCCATGAAACCACGAACCCATGAAACCACGAACCCATGAAACCACGAACCCATGAAACCAAGAACCCATGAAACCACGAACCCAGGTGATTTTCTGTGTATACATGTGAGCCTTCAGGAGGACGTCTGTTGTATGGTGGGTTAAATGTCTTTGTCTGCTTATACAACTTGAGGTCACTGAGGCAACTGAGGAGAGGGAAGAGGGGGAGAAGGATGAGGGGAGAGGGAAGAGGGGAGAGGAGAGGATAAGAGAGGAAGGAGAGAGAGCGAGAGAATGAATGATGTGGGAGAAAAGAAGAAGAAGAAGAAAAAGAAGAAATATGGTATTGAAGGACATGAAATAATGAGAGAGAGAGAGAGAGAGAGAGAGAGAGAGAGAGAGAGAGAGAGAGAGAGAGAGAGAGTGATGATGGGGGAGCGGAGAAGGAGGGAGAAAGGTATATTGGATAGAGGAAGAGGAAATATGAGAGAGAAGTGGACAATGAACGACGTGGAAGGATAAGAAATTGGGAAGGGAAGAAAAAGCATAAGAGAAGGAATAGAGAGAATGGGAGGAGGAGGAGGAGGAGGAGGAGGAGACATGAAAAAAATATATATGTAGGGTGATAAAAAGTGAGAGAGAGAGGACAGAATGAATAATGTATGAGGAGGAAGAGAAGAAAGAAGAAGAAGAAGAAGAAGAAGAAATATGGGAAGTAGGAAGAAGAAGGAAAGTAAGGAATAAATAGAATAATTAGAGTAAGAACAGGGAGGAATTGTAGGAGAAAAATATGAAAGAAGGAGAGAAGAAGAAGAAGAGAGAAAAAACGAGGATGAGAATTAATTTAGGGGTAACGTCGACTTTCATACATGGACTTGTGTTTAGATAAATATTTACATCTCAGGGGCCACCTCGGCGCCTCTCTCCGTTTCTTTCAGGTGTTTAAGAGTGTGAAGAGTTCTTTTGGCGCTGTGAGTCAGGTGTGTGGGGTGTTTTAGCGTCGTGAGTCAGGTGTGTGGGGTGTTTTAGGGTAGGTAGTCAGGTGTGTTGGGTGTTTTAGTGTCGTGAGTCAGGTGTATGGGGTGTTTTAGCGTCGTGAGTCAGGTGTGTTGGGTGTTTTAGCGTCGTGAGTCAGGTGTATGGCGTGTTTTAGCGTCACATGTGTGGTGTATGGCGTGTTTTGGCGTCGTGAGTCTGGTGTGTGGCGAGTTTTGGCGTCACATGTGTGGTGTGTGGCGTGTTTTAGCGTCACATGTATGGTGTGTGGCGTGTTTTGGCGTCACATGTGTGGCGTGTTTTAGCGTCACATGTCAGGTGTGTGGCGTGTTTTAGCGTCACATGTGTGGTGTGTGGCGTGTTTTAGCGTCACATGTATGGTGTGTGGCGTGTTTCAGCGTCACATGTATGGTGTGTGGCGTGTTTTAGCGTCACATGTGTGGTGTGTGGCGTATTTTAGCGTCACATGTGTGGTGTGTGGCGTGTTTTAGCGTCACATGTGTGGTGTGTGTGGCGTGTTTTAGCGTCACATGTGTGGTGTGTGGCGTGTTTTTTAGCGTCACATGTGTGTGTGTGTCGTTTTTTAGCGTCAATAGAGGGAGATATGTGGTGTGTGGCGTGTTTTAGCGTCACATGTGTGGTGTGTATTAGCGGCACATGTGTGGTGTGTGGTGTTTTAGCGTCACATGTGTGGTGTGTGGCGTGTTTTAGCGTCACATGTGTGGTGTGTGGCGTATTTTAGCGTCACATGTGTGGTGTGTGGCGTGTTTTAGCGTCACATGTGTGGTGTGTGGCGTGTTTTAGCGTCACATATGTGGTGTGTAGTTCGTTTTAGCGTCATATATGTGGTGCGTGGCGTGTTTTAGCGTCACATGTGAGTTGTGTTACGTGTTTTAGCGTCACATGTGTGGTGTGTGGTGTTTTTTAGCGTCACATGTGTGGTGTGTGGCGTGTTTTAGCGTCACATGTATGGTGTGTGGCGTGTTTTAGCGTCACATGTGAGTTGTGTTACGTGTTTTAGCGTCACATGTGTGGTGTGTAGCGTGTTTTAGCGTCACATATGTGGTGTGACGTGTTTTAGCGTCACATGTGTGGTGTGACGTGGCTTCATGCGTCACATACAGCAGAAAATAAATTATCATGAGTATCTTTGAGTCTTCATTTCCAGGGAGCGTTTTAGCGAAGATTTCCCGTGTGTATTATTGTGGTGTGTGTGTGTGTGTGTGTGTGTGTGTGTGTGTGTGTGTGTGTGTGTGTGTGTGTGTGTGTGAAAGAGTTATCCTTTAAAGGGATATAGGTCAAATGGGCCCCAACCTAATTGAACTAGACCATCACGATCTGGGGCCCATTGAGACTAGGGGGCCCTTAGAGACTGGAGGCCCTTTGAAACTAGGGGCCCTTTGAGACTGGGGGCCCTTTGACACGAAAATAGAGAGAGATTAGAGTGTAGCTCCAGGATTCTTAAACTGTCTTAGGTTAAAAAGAATCATCGTAGCCTTGAGACGTGACATTTTCCTGGTAATTAAAGGTCATAAGAGAGCGTTTAAATACCCGGATTCAGCTAAAACATCGAAATATAAACCTCCTCAAAATGGCGTCAATACTGGACTGAAACTGTAGATGGGTGTTTGTTTGTTTGTTTGTTTGTTTGTTTGTTGTATGTAGCGTAATCACAATTCAAAATTTTATCATCTATATATCTTATGAATTATTTGTTACACCTGTCGTATCTACCTGGTCTCATTAGTGGCCATTCACGATAGTTAACGGACAGGTAAACTTTGGTGATAATAGGGAAGATGAAGGAAGAAACTTATATAATAACCTCATTATCACCATCATCACTAATGAACTAGATCTATAATGACTGTTAAGGATGTAGGTTAACTTGTCGTCGAATCTAATGACTGGTACAATTGGGGAACTTTTCATCAGCCGTCCATCATCGTCGTCGTTAATGAACTGGGTCTATGGTTATTGAATCGTAGGGGAGACTTGAGCAATTTATTCATGGGAAGTTTATAATGTTCTTGTGCTTAAGGCTGTGTGGTAAAGGTGGATAGTCTTGGTCAAAAGTTTCCTCCTCTTGGTGTGGTGGGGTGGGGTGTGGTGGGGTGTGGTGGGGTGGGGGTGTGGTGGGGTGTGGTGTGGTGTGGTGGGGTGTGGTGGGGTGTGGTGGGGTGGGGTGTGGTGTGGTGGGTTGTGGTGGGGTGGGTGTGGGGTGT
>CAUDMG010001465.1:150000-155000 GCA_958450375.1 Homarus gammarus
GATGATGAAGGGGAAGAAAGAGACAGAGAGGGACGACCAAGGGAAAACACGACCCTTTGATATGGTGTGATGATGAAGGGGAAGAAAGAAAAAGAGAGGGACGACCAAGGGAAAAGACGACCCTTTGATATGGTGTGATGATGAAGGGGAAGAAAGAGAAAGAGAGGGACGACCAAGGGAAAAAACGACCCTTTGATATGGTGTGATGATGAAGGGGAAGAAAGAGAAAGAGAGGGACGACCAAGGGAAAACACGACCCTTTGATATGGTGTGATGATGCAGGGGGTGGGGGAGGGAAAGAGGTAGACGACTAGAGAAAACACGACCCTTTGATATGGTGTTGATGATGAAGGGGAAGAAAGAGAAAGAGAGGGACGACCAAGGGAAAAAACGACCCTTTGATATGGTGTTGATGATGAAGGGGAAGAAAGAGAAAGAGAGGGACGACCAAGGGAAAAGACGACCCCCTTAATATAGATAAATGATATGTTTTCGGTGATAGATGCTTAGTTTATTTTTTGTTTATTTATTTATTTATTTTTTTATTATCTGTCCTATCAGCTGAGTGAATGTTGACACTTACACCCTGATACGGCGGCTGTGACCCCCTCCTCACCCGGAAATAATAGCTGGCTGAGATGAGATGTGGGTCGTGTTGTGGTGATGGTTGTAACATGATAGCGCACCCGTCCTGGTTATATCATGTTTGTGTTGATGTATGTAACGTGATAGAGCTCCCGTCCTGGTTATATCATGTTTGTGTTGATGTATGTAACGTGATAGAGCTCCCGTCCTGGTTATATCATGTTTGTGTTGATGTATGTAACGTGATAGCGCGCCCGTCCTGGTTATATCAGGTTTGTGTTGATGTATGTAACGTGATAGCGCGCCCGTCCTGGTTTACACATGGGTTTACAAAGGGAAAATCTTGTCTGCTGACGTTTTTTAGGAAAGTCTTCGAGGTAGTAGATAATGACGAAAATTACGGTGTTATTTACTTAGACTTTAGCAAAGCATTTGACAGAGTACCGCATCAGAGGCTTCTGAGAAAAATTAAGGCTCATGGTATCGAGGGGAAAGTTTTAAATTGGATAAAATCATGGCTCATCGATAGAACGCAGAGGGTCAGCGTAGATGGTGTTAAATCTGAGTGGGGCCGTGTAACCAGTGGGGTTCCCCAGGGGTCAGTACTAGGCCCACTCTTGTTCATAATCTACATAAACGATCTAGGTACTGGGATCAGCAGTGACATAAGCAAGTTTGCGGATGACACCAAAATAGGGCGGCAGATTAATTCAGGGCAGGATGCAAATGCATTACAGGAGGATCTAAATAAACTGCAGGGGTGGTCTGAAAAAGGGCAAATGAAATTCAACACCAGCAAGTGCAGCGTACTTAATATTGGAAGAACAAATACTGTCAATGTATACAGCCTTAACAACATCAACCTGGAGAAGTCGACTTGTGAAAGAGACCTAGGGGTACTTGTAAGCCCGGACCTACGGCCTAGAAAACAGTGCGTTAATGTTCGAAATAAGGCAAACAGATTATTGGGTTTTATATCTAGAAGTGTAAGTAATAAGAGTGCAGAGGTCTTATTGCAACTATATCTTGCGCTAGTCAGGCCGCACCTCGATTATGCGGTTCAGTTCTGGTGCCCTTATTATAGAATGGACATCAATTCACTAGAGTCGGTACAGCGAAGAATGACGAAAATGATTCCGGGACTTAGAAACCTTCCATATCAGGATAGGTTAAAGAAACTTAACTTGCATTCCCTAGAACGACGAAGAGTGCGGGGAGATATGATAGAAGTATTTAAGTGGGTGAAAGGAATCAATAAAGGTGATATAGATAAAGTTCTTATAAAATCCGAGCATGATAGGACTCGGAGCAACGGATTTAAGTTGGATAAGTTTAGGTTTAGGAGGGAGATAGGAAGGAACTGGTTCACAAATAGGGTGGTGGACGAGTGGAACAAGCTTAGCAACTTTGTAGTAAGTGCGGGAACTCTGGAAAGTTTCAAAAGGAGGCTAGATAGATCCATGGATTATAGAGAGTGGTAGTCGCTCTCGACAGGAGCTGCCATGCACAGGCCAACCGGTCTATTGCAGACTCCTTATTTTCTTATGTTCTTATGTTCTTATATCATGTTTGTGTTGATGTATGTAACGTGATAGAGCTCCCGTCCTGGTTATATCATGTTTGTGTTGATGTATATAACGTGATAGCGCGCCCGTCCTGGTTATATCATGTTTGTGTTGATGTATGTAACGTGATAGAGCTCCCGTCCTGGTTATATCATGTTTGTGTTGATGGTTGTAACGTGATAGCGCTTTTGTCCTGACCATGATGTGATGTTAATGTAATAATAATTGAGTGTTAAAACTAGTAATGATTTAGCTAGTTAATGTGTGCGGAGAGAGAGAGAGAGAGAGAGAGAGAGAGAGAGAGAGAGAGAGAGAGATATGATGATGTGTCTTTAAATCCGTTTGCTGTTGCTGAGTGACGCTCTCTACCACTCGGGTGTGTTATTTGTGACGTAGCTAACCTACCATGTGACGGTTGTGACGCTCTGTGACGAATATGCGGAGTAGGGCAGGTGATGTGTGAGTCAAACATGAAGGCCGTGACGCAATATGACGAAGACGTGATGTAGATGTGACGCGGGTGAAGCAATGTGATGGGTGGGGGGGGAGAGGGGAGGAAATTTCTGTACGTGACCATATCTGCTGATTGATCTGATTACCTGGAGTCACTATACCTGGCTCTTACACTCACTATGGTTACCTGGAGTCACTATACCTGACTTACACTCACTATGGTTACCTGGAGTCACTATACCTGGCTCTTACATTCACTATGGTTACCTGGAGTCACTATACCTGGCTCTTACACTCACTATGGTTACCTGGAGTCACTATACCTGGCTCTTACATTCACTATGGTTACCTGGAGTCACTATACCTGGCTCTTACACTCGCTATGGTTACCTGGAGTCACTATACCTGGCTCTTACACTCACTATGGTTACCTGGAGTCACTATACCTGGCTCTTACACTCACTATGGTTACCTGGAGTCACTATACCTGGCTCTTACACTCACTATGGTTACCTGGAGTCACTATACCTGGCTCTTACACTCACTATGGTTACCTGGAGTCACTATACCTGGCTCTTACACTCACTATGGTTACCTGGAGTCACTATACCTGGCTCTTACATTCACTATGGTTACCTGGAGTCACTATACCTGGCTCTTACATTCACTACCTATAAATGATACTTCTTTGATCTCTCGTTTTCTGTCAATTTAGTACATCGAGGAATAACTTAAAAAAAACGTTTATCTTACCTTTGACAACACAACATAGATATATCGTTTCTCACTGTTGATATTTTTTTTTTAATTTTTGTATTTATTTATGGTTCTTTTTATTATTATTATCAGTGTTGTTATTTTTATTTTATTTTATTTTTTTTATTATCAATTTTATTTACTACGAACTAATTATTATTACATTTTCGCCCCCCAGGCCCCGATGTGGGTCAGTGACCTGTGCCCGGGTGGGATAATTCCTGTTAAAAACAAAAACAAAAAAACAACAACAAAAAACAACGAGATCTTTTATTATTTTAAGGGCGACTTGTATCTGGGGACTACCTGAACGGTCTCCCTCCCCTCCCCCTCCCCCACCATCTCCCTAACCCCTGTTCACCACCCTCTTTCCCCTCCCCACCATCTCCCTCTCCAACCCCCCTCCCCCTTCACGCGGGTTTTTATTCCCTGCCTGGCTACGCTCGGCGGTTTTATAGAGGATCAAACGGGGATTTTACAATTTTTTTCCTGGGATATAACACCGGTACAGCCACCCGTCTGTCAACTTGCTGGCCGCTCCACCCTACACGTGTTCCTCACTCCGGTGCCATCCACCTGAAGGCGGCCTGATCTGACCTTTTGATAATCCTGTAACCCAGTCCTATGTGTGACCTTTGAGAGTCGTGTGACCTAGTCCTATGTGTGACCTTTGAGAGTTCGTGTGACCTAGTCCTATGTGTGACCTTTGATAGTCGTGTGACCTAGTCCTATGTGTGACCTTTGAAAGTCGTGTGAACTAGTCCTATGTATGACCTTTGAGTCGTGTGACCCAGTCCTATGTGTGACTTTTGAGAGTCGTGTGACCTAGTCCTATGTGTGACCTTTGATAGTCGTGTGACCCAGTCCTATGTGTGACCTTTGATAGTCGTGTGACCCAGTCCTATGTGTGACCTTTGACAGTCGCGTGACCTAGTCCTATGTGTGACCTTTGACAGTCGCGTGACCTATTCCTATGTGTGACCTTTGAGAGTCGTGTGACTTAGTCCTATGTGTGACCTTTGAGAGTCGTGTGACCTAGTCCTATGTGTGACCTTTGAGAGTCGTGTGACCTAGTCCTATGTGTGACCTTTGAGAGTCGTGTGACCTAGTCCTATGTGTGACCTTTGACAGTCGCGTGACCTAGTCCTATGTGTGACCTAGTCCTATGTGTGACCTTTGACAGTCGCGTGACCTAGTCCTATGTGTGACCTTTGAGAGTCGTGTGACCTAACCTTTTTTATGACCTGCGTGGAATTCTTGACTTTGTTGTGATGTAACCGAATATGACGTACCCATAACACTTACCCAACCTAACCTCATGAGTGACCTAACTCTAACACTTAACCAACCAACACATAACACTTTTTCTGGTAACACTGTGACCCAGAATGACTTACTCATAACACTTTACCTGGCAACGATGCAATTCAGCTGCGACTTGGCTGATTCCCACACAGCTCACGTACCGGCCAAGAGGACCCCCTAAGTCATGGGTTGGTCTCCTGGGGGAACCTGGAGGGAAGTGCCATGGGCTTTGAAGATCAACTCTGCCTCACGATAAAATACTGTGGATTGGTGTTCCTGCTCTCTTCTGTAGGTGTGGCTCTCTACAGTATACCGGCCTTTCTACAGCGCTTTTAG
>CAUDMG010001465.1:167500-172500 GCA_958450375.1 Homarus gammarus
TGAAATCCTCGTTAACTCGGACCACTGTTCAATCAGAAGGACGCCACAAATGTTTTTTTTTTTTTTTTTTACGCGGGGAAGAGAACAAAACACTCAGTATATTAGCCAGGTTTCAATTTGTCAGAGTCGAGATAACACCATAACAAGCACCACACACATCACAAACACCACAGCAAACACCACACACAACAGAAACACCACAACAAACACCACACACAACAGAAACACCACAACAAACACCACACACAACAGAAACACCACAACAAACACCACACACATCACAAACACCACAGCAAGCACCACACACACACCCCACAAACGCCACACCAAACACCACATCATGCACCATACACATCACAAACACCACAGCAAACACCACACACAACAGAAACACCACAACAAACACCACACACATCACAAACACCACAACAAACACCACACACAAGAGAAACACCATAACAAACACCACACCAAGCACCACACACACCCCACAAACACCCCACAAACACCATAACAAGCACCACACACATCACAAACACCACACCAAACACCACACACATCACAAACACCACACCAAGCACCACACACACACACACACACCTCACAAACACCACACTTATGGGTATAAAATGACACTCCCTCATCGGTGATTATCTGACCCCGAGCCTTAGCGAGTCATCATCTGTTATCACTTTCTGGCTGTTCACTCTTTTATCAAGTTATACTTTTCACACCCAACACGGCGGAAAATCCTACCTCCTTGTATAGGTTAAGTGGAAGCCAACTGAAGCCAAATCGTCATGACAAAGTATTCTCCTTCCCGAGTAGTCCATGATGAATTCAACTTTGGTCTGGTCACACTCTCCTGGTTCATGTCAGGAAGGTTATTGGTTTTCGTTCGATTAGTGGTATTTTTTGGCTGCATATATTAACTTCTCGTTATCATTAAAAAAAATATCGGATTGCCCCCCCCCGCAGGTGTAATTAATCCGTAATTAGTAACCGGCAGTTTAGTGTGTGTGTGTGTGTGTCTGTGTGTGTGTGGTGGGGTGAGTGTGTGTGTGTCTGTTTGTGTTGTGGGGTGAGTGTGGGGGATGTTGTGGGTGTGTGTGTGTGTGTGTGTGTGTGTGTGTGTGTGTGTGTGTGTGTGTGTGTGTGTGTTTCCATGACAATACATCACCCGGAAACTTTACACATTCTAGTAGTCTCAACCTCTTGATGGTCGTTATGTAAGTAACCTTGTCCAATAATCCTTTCACTGAGACAATCTAACCCATGATCCTCGACGGGGTGGGGTTGGGTGGTGGGGTGGGGGGTGGGGGGGTTAAATCATCTGGATCACCTAAGTAGATTACCACCCCCACCTTATTTTTATCATCACCAGAAGTTCAACCACTCTGACACTACCTTTGAAAAATTTCTTCTGAATGTCGTAATTTAACTGATGTATATAGATTGACTTTTAGATCTGCAGTTGGGGGGGAATTTTTTCTTTTTTTTATCTTGGCAACTTTTCAGAATCCACCTTCATTCAGTAACTTCAGTGAGCTTGTTAAATCTTTCTTCACAGGACCAGTCAGAGAGAGAGAGAGAGAGGAGGGGGGGGGGGACGGGGGGGGGGGCGGGGGAGGGGGGGGGCGGGGGAGGGGGACGGAGGGGGGGGCGACGGAGGGGGAGGGTAAAAAAATATAGTTTACGAACCTCTGAGATTCTATTTAGGTTCGCCAAGTTAAGTGAGTCCTGCAGATAGATGCGGCCTCTCAGCTCCAGGAAATATAACTTACAAACTATTGAGAATTCAGTTCCTGCAGCAGCATTTCTCGTTTGTCGTAAGATATGACTTTAGTAAACTTTGGGGGAAGTGTCTCAGAATCCAATCTTACTTTGGCTTGATAGAGGGAACCCGGCAGTGTGTGTGTGTGTGTGTGTGTGTGTGTGTGTGTGTGTGTGTGTGTGTGTGTGTGTGTGTGTGTGGGTCGAGGCTCAGGTCTTTGTGCTGGGGCCGAGTTTACCTTGTGTTTTGTTGGGTAGAACTTGGTAATATGCGCAGGTAGATAACATATTCTGTTACCTGGTTAAGTTAGGCCCATTTATAAGAACCTTAACCTAACCTAACCTAACCTAACCTAACCTAACCTAACCTAACCTAACCTAATCCAGTTGGGGTCTATTAGGACGGGCCTATGAAGACTGGGGCCTGTTTGGCATGTGACCGTAAGGAGACTACAGGAGTGAGTTGTACAGAACACTTCATATTTATCATCATTTTCGCCATTCTCGTGTTGTTGTTGTTGTTGTTGTTGTTGTTGTTGTTGTTGTTGGTCTTGTTGTTGTTGTTGTTGTTGGTCTTGTTGTTCCTTTTCTTCATCTCATTTATACAACTGAGTTTATGACAGTAATTCAAATTCGCATTTCCCCTCCTCCTTCTCCGCTTCTTCTTCTTCTTCCCCCCCCCCCTCTCTCTCTCTCTCTCTCTCTCTCCCTCTCTCTCTCTCTCTCTCTCTCTCTATCTCTCTTCAGAAATTAAAGTTAGAAATTAAATTCTCTCTCTTCACAAGTGAAATACAAACATTCATTCGTTCATTCTCTGTCTGTTTGTCTTCCTGTCTACATTGCTCTAACAGTCTGTCTCTCTGTCTGTCAGTCTCTCTACCGCTACCTGTCGTCTTATTGCTTCACCTCACCTTATCTTTATGGAGGCGAGATAACTTAGCCAGGTATAAACGCGGCTGTCAAGATACCCAGATAAAACTGTGTGTGTGTGTGTGTGTGTGTGTGTGTGTGTGTGTGTGTTTGCATTTATGAGTATAAGTGGAAGGGGTGTTTTTCGAGTATGTACACACACACACACACACACACACACACACACACACACACACACACACAAACACACACACTTTAAATATTCAGAGAGAGATATAACTACACCCACATACTCAATAAAACATCACACACCCGGCAACGATGTCAGGTATTTCAATATAGTCACAAGGGCATACCAGGTGCTGCCCGGGACACAGCTGCCTCCATCACAGCGGCGACCTAACCTAACCTAACCTAACCTAACCTAATCTAACTAAACTTTATAACCTAAGTCAACCTAAACGAAAGAAACTTGCCTTTTTGCGCGCGCACACACACACACACACACACACACACACACACACACACACACACACACACACACCACAGTCACACGTACACAAAAATCAAATATACACACATACATACATAGTTCAATTTTCCAGGTAACTTACCTGTCAGGGTTAATAAAATATTACGTGGTCAGGTGTTTGGAGGTGTACACTATGCCGTATGTATAGATCAGAGTGTCGAGTGATCTCATCAATCTGTAGTGAATGGTCACGGGTTCGACTCCCGGCTGTTGTGGAATTCTGGGTTTTCTCCTTAATGCACTATACACCAGCCCTTGTGTGCACTGTAATACATGAGCACATTGCCGGGGGTAGCTTATGATGGTGGAACAACCCGTGGGTGGGCCATCATCCTGCCCTGGTGGTGGAGGAACTCACTAGCTGCTGTAGGATGGTGGAACAACCCGTGGGTGGACCATCATCCTGCCCTGGTGGTGGAGGAACTCACTAGCTGCTGTAGGATGGTGGAACAACCCGTGGGTGGACCATCATCCTGCCCTGGTGGTGGAGGAACTCACTAGCTGCTGTAGGATGGTGGAACAACCCGTGGGTGGACCAGCATCCTGCCCTGGTGGTGGAGGAACTCACTAGCTGCTGTAGGATGGTGGAACAACCCGTGGGTGGACCATCATCCTGCCCTGGTGGTGGAGGAACTCACTAGCTGCTGTAGGATGGTGGAACAACCCGTGGGTGGGCCATCATCCTGCCCTGGTGGTGGAGGAACTCACTAGCTGCTGTAGGATGGTGGAACAACCCGTGGGTGGACCATCATCCTGCCCTGGTGGTGGAGGAACTCACTAGCTGCTGTAGGATGGTGGAACAACCCGTGGGTGGACCAGCATCCTGCCCTGGTGGTGGAGGAACTCACTAGCTGCTGTAGGATGGTGGAACAACCCGTGGGTGGGCCAGCATCCTGCCCTGGTGGTGGAGGAACTCACTAGCTGCTGTAGGATGGTGGAACAACCCGTGGGTGGACCATCATCCTGCCCTGGTGGTGGAGGAACTCACTAGCTGCTGTAGGATGGTGGAACAACCCGTGGGTGGACCATCATCCTGCCCTGGTGGTGGAGGAACTCACTAGCTGCTGTAGGATGGTGGAACAACCCGTGGGTGGACCAGCATCCTGCCCTGGTGGTGGAGGAACTCACTAGCTGCTGTAGGATGGTGGAACAACCCGTGGGTGGGCCATCATCCTGCCCTGGTGGTGGAGGAACTCACTAGCTGCTGTAGGATGGTGGAACAACCCGTGGGTGGACCATCATCCTGCCCTGGTGGTGGAGGAACTCACTAGCTGCTGTAGGATGGTGGAACAACCCGTGGGTGGACCATCATCCTGCCCTGGTGGTGGAGGAACTCACTAGCTGCTGTAGGATGGTGGAACAACCCGTGGGTGGACCATCATCCTGCCCTGGTGGTGGAGGAACTCACTAGCTGCTGTAGGATGGTGGAACAACCCGTGGGTGGACCATCATCCTGCCCTGGTGGTGGAGGAACTCACTAGCTGCTGTAGGATGGTAGAGCAACCCGTGGGTGGACCAGCATCCTGCCCTGGTGGTGGAGGAACTCACTAGCTGCTGTAGGATGGTGGAACAACCCGTGGGTGGACCATCATCCTGCCCTGGTGGTGGAGGAACTCACTAGCTGCTGTAGGATGGTAGAACAACCCGTGGGTGGACCAGCATCCTGCCCTGGTGGTGGAGGAACTCACTAGCTGCTGTATGATGGTGGAACAACCCGTGGGTGGACCATCATCCTGCCCTGGTGTTGGAGGAACTCACTAGCTGCTGTAGGATGGTGGAACAACCCGTGGGTGGACCATCATCCTGCCCTGGTGGTGGAGGAACT
>CAUDMG010001465.1:177500-215000 GCA_958450375.1 Homarus gammarus
GAGGGGGAAGCCGAGGAAGAGGAGGAGGAGGGGGAGCTGAGGAAGAGGAGGAGGAGGAGGGGGAGGGGGAGCTGAGGAAGAGGAGGAGGATGAGGGGCTGAGGAAGAGGAGGAGGAGGATTAGAGTCGACTACTTCCCGCTTAATTACTCGGATTAAGCGGGAAATTCCCTCCAGCTGTGTGTGTGTGTGAATAATAATAATAATAATAATAATAATAATAATAATAATAATAATAATAATAAACGGTTTATTGAAAAAGTTTGCAGCCCGAAGGCTGAAAATATACATTGGACATAAATGACTTATTACATACATTGGTGGTTTAACAAAAGCCTTCATTAGAGAAAGGTAAAGGAACATACAGTGAACATACAGATTAATGTAGGTGTTGAACAGCAAACACGTGGTGTAGTAACTCCCTCCCAGATGGTGTTAGGAGGGACCTCACGTGGTGTAGTAGTTCCCTCCCAGATGGTGTTATGAGGGGCCTCACGTGGTGTAGTAACTCCCTCACAGATGGTGTTATGAGGGGCCTCACGTGGTGTAGTAATTCCCTCACAGATAGTGTTATGAGGGGCCTCACGTGGTGTAGTAATTCCCTCACAGATGGTGTTATGCGGGGCCTCACGTGGTGTAGTAATTCCCTCAGATGGTGTTATGAGGGGCCTCACGTGGTGTAGTAACTCCTTCACATATGGTGTTATGCGGGGCCTCACTTGGTGTAGTAATTCCCTCACAGATGGTGTTATGAGGGGCCTCACGTGGTGTAGTAATTCCCTCACAGACGGTGTTATATGAGTGAGGTGTGGTCCCAGGCCTTCCTATCGTAGACGGATTAACACATCGCTGGTTGTTGTTGGGTCTCACGGGCCGTTATCACTGGGTACCTGGGACCTCACTGTGTGAAGGTTAACTTGGGTACGACTGTTACTGTTGAGTTGTTCTCACTGACTTAAGCACTGTTCACCACTATTCACCTCTGTTTAACACTGGTTCCGTTCCTTTCCTAGTAACTTCTGGCGAGAACTTGTTGATATTCCGGTGGGGAAGAGGGTTCAGGGGAGGGGGTTGGTATGGGCCAACTTAACAGTTGACCTGGCTGCTCCGAGAGGAGCGCCAGGTTCGTCTTGACCCTTCGGTGGTCAAGGATGTGTGTGTGTGTGTGTGTGTGTTTTAGACCCCCACGTATAAATACATTTATCCCTGTTGATGTGTATAGAATTTAACCCTCTATTATAAACAGAATATTTATATATGTACGAAAAATTTATATAAACAATATAAAATGAAATAAAAGTGACGAAGATTAAGATAAAGACACTGTTCATATTTACCAGGTCCACGAGTCCCCGAGATCAGGTGTTTTCATCACTTTAGTCAACAAACAGGTGACTGACAATGACCTTTTTTATAACCAGATTACATTATGGCCGTTCCCTCCCCTTCCTCTCCCCTCCCGTCCCCCTCCCCCTCCCCCTCCCCCTCCCCCTCCCCCTCCCCCTCCCCTCAATAGCCTATTTACAAGGTTTACAACATTATGGAAGGGGAGAGAGAGAGAGAGAGAGAGAGAGAGAGAGAGAGAGAGAGAGAGAGATCGTACTATTATAAATTAAGGAGGTAATTTGCCAAGGTAAGAGGTTTCTGCATGTTAAGTGAGGGAAAGACGGAGTGAAGGAGAGAGAGAGAGATAGACAGGACTATTTTTCTTACGGGGACTAACCCACCGGGGCACAGGGCAGTTTATGACCCACACCAGAGCCTGGGGGCCATAACACTAATGATAATGATAATAATAATAATAATAATAATGATAATAATAATAATAATAATAATAATAATAATAATAATAATAATAATAATAATAATAATGATAATAATAATAATAATAATAATAATAATAATAATAAAGATAATAATAATAATAATAATAATAATAATAATAATAATAATAATAATAATAATTAAGAACTGTAAAATAAAAAAAATATAAAATCAAGAGTGATAAACAATACATGTTTGTTGTGTTGTCAATAGTAAGAGAAACAATTGAGACCCTGTAATTGTGTGTAAATGAGGCAGAAAGTCAGATCAACAACCTGGGACTTGGTCACAGTTTTCGTGATGCCATATGGCAGCAGGGTCCACCATTAGACAACACATTATGCTTCCAATATCTTCCCAGGCGGCAGTACCTCCCTGTTTGGTAGCTGCCTACTACCTGCCGATGGTATTAACCTCCCTGGCGACGAAACAGCTTAGGTCATAAGCCTTAAGAGAGAGAGAGAGAGAGAGAGAGAGAGAGAGAGAGAGAGAGAGAGAGAGAGAGAGAGGTAGGTGTCAATTAACTGAACTCTCCGCCAAGTTCCTTACAAACTCTCCGTCTCTGTTTTACAGGTGGCGGAAGTTCTCTCCTCAGCCGAGAGAACTTCGCGCTTCAGGGAGTTTGGGACAGCAGGTGTGTCGAGGAAGTCTTAATTAGTTTTTATCTCGTGGTGTGTGTGTGTGTGTGTGTGTGTGTGTGTGTGTGTGTGTGTGTGTGTGTGTGTTGGGGTAGTGTTTTATGTGGTTGGTTATAATTAGGCTTAGGATAATTATGCATTTGCATATGTGCATATGCAAATGCATATTTAAGCCATTTTTGAGCTATAGTGCATATTCATAATTTTTTGTTTTATAAGGCATATATCTGGAAAATTCCAAAATATTATAAAACATTCTTCAACCTCAAGGGTCCAAAATATCGCGAGCATAACAGCAACACTGGGGCAGAAATTACTGATATTTGAAATATAAAAGTCCATTTTATTGCACTAATACAAAATCGAAAACACGCCATTTTGTTTTAGCGTCATAATATCCAAAAGGAACATACTTAAGTGACGTTTATATAACTCAACATTAGGCTGTGGTTAGCTGAGCCGTGATGGGCTGGTCAGTGGACATGAACTGTATGTGATGGGTCCGTGTTCAGCCAGGCAGGGGCACCGCCAGTTCCCTCTTCGGCTCCTGACACTCTTTTGTTCTTCTATTATCTTGAAGGAAAACTTTTTGTCAGTATTGTTTAATAAGTTACTTTGTCAGTATATTGGTTTTTTTTTGTATTTAATTCTTCTTTAAAAAAAATCCTACTTCGGCGACATCCTGTCTGGGAAAGTAAATATACTGAGGAAATGTACAGAAAAGGAGTTATTAACTTAGTAGTTATTATTTATTTACTTGTTTTAAAGCGCATATTTAAGTGCATATTTCCTCAGTTTGTACTACATATTTAAGTGCATATTTAGCCATTATTAAGTGCATAATTATCCTAAGCCTAGTTATAATAGTGGTATTAGAGAGAGAGAATAATATTAATTCCTCTGTCACTGACCTCCTCCTCATCTCCCACTTTTCACCAAATTGACTCCTCCTCCTCCTCCTCCTCTTCCTCTTCCTCCTCTTCCTCCTCCTCCTCCTCCTCCTCCTCCTCCTCCTCCTCTTCCTCTTCCTCCTCCTCCTGCTCTTCTTCCTCTTCCTCCTCCTCCTCCACCGCCACTCCCCATTCCTCTTATCTCTTCCCTCCTCCTCACTCCTCATTGCCGACATATCACTATACAATGACAACCCCTCTTCATACACCACCACATCTCTTCCTCCTCCTTTCCCCCTTCCTCCTCCTTTCCCCCTTCCTCCTTTCCCCCTTCCCCCCTTCCCCCTTCCCCCTCCCCCCTCCCCCAACCCCCTCTCCCGTGCTTGCTTCTCTGAACCTCTATGAATTATTTCCACGTTGCTCTGCCTTCTGACGTAAACATTCTCAGGTATCGCCCACACACACACACACACACACACCTTGTGGCTCCCCGGACATAGGCAAAACACCTTCCTCTCTTTCCGGCTGGTGGGTGTTGTCGTGGGTGGTGTTGCCGTGGGTGGTGTTATCGTGGGTGGTGTTGTCGTGGGTGGTGTTGCCGTGGGTGGTGTTGCCGTAGGTGGTGTTGCCGTGGGTGGTGTTGTCGTGGGTGGTGTTGCGGTGGGTGGTGTTGCCGTGGGTGGTGTTGTCGTGGGTGGTGTTGTCGTGGGTGGTGTTGCCGTGGGTGGTGTTGTCGTGGGTGGTGTTGTCGTGGGTGGTGTTGCCGTGGGTGGTGTTGTCGTGGGTGGTGTTGCCGTGGGTGGTGTTGTCGTGGGTGGTGTTGCCGTAGGTGGTGTTGCCGTGGGTGGTGTTGCCGTGGGTGGTGTTGTCGTGGGTGGTGTTGTCGTGGGTGGTGTTGCCGTGGGTGGTGTTGCCGTGGGTGGTGTTGCCGTGGGTGGTGTTGTCGTGGGTGTGGTGTCGTGTGGTGGTGTTGTGGTGGTGGTGTGTCGTGGGTGGTGTGCCGTGGGTGGTGGTGTCGTGGTGGTGGTGCCGTGGTGGTGTGCCGTGGTGGTGGTGTCGTGGTGGTGTTGCCGTGGTGGTGTTGTCGTGGTGGTGTTGCGTGGGTGGTGTTGTCGTGGTGGTGTTGCCGTGGGTGGTGTTGCCGTGGGTGGTGTTGTCGTGGTGGTGGTGTCGTGGTGGTGTTGCGTGGTGGTGTTGCGTGGTGGTGTGTGCCGTGGTGGTGGTGTCGTGGTGGTGTGCCGTGGTGGTGGTGCCGTGGTGGTGGTGTTGCCGTGGTGGTGGTGTCGTGGGTGGTGTGTCGTGGTGGTGTGTCCTGGTGTGTTGCCGTGGGTGGTGGTGCCGTGGGTGGTGTTGCCGTGGTGGTGGTGTCGTGGTGGTGGTGTCGTGGTGGTGGTGGTGGTGTTGTCGTGGGTGGTGTTGCCGTGGGTGGTGTTGTCGTGGGTGGTGTTGCCGTAGGTGGTGTTGCCGTGGGTGGTGTTGTCGTGGGTGGTGTTGCCGTGGGTGGTGTTGTCGTGGGTGGTGTTGCCGTGGGTGGTGTTGTCGTGGGTGGTGTTGCCGTGGGTGGTGTTGCCGTGGGTGGTGTTGTCGTGGGTGGTGTTGTCGTGGGTGGTGTTGCCGTGGGTGGTGTTGCCGTGGGTGGTGTTGTGGGTGGTGTTGCCGTGGGTGGTGTTGCCGTGGGTGGTGTTGCCGTGGGTGATGTTGTCGTGGGTGGTGTTGTCGTGGGTGGTGTTGCCGTGGGTGGTGTTGCCGTGGGTGTTAACTTCTATAAACATTCTGAGTTAAGGTGGACTTGTGTGTTGCGGAGCCGGTGAGATGGTGGTAAATGTGTTCAGTGGGAGGGGGGAAATAATTGATGCGGGTGAGGGGAGGTGTGTGAGGGGAGGGGGTGTGTGAGGGGAGGGGGTGTGTGAGGGGAGGTGTGTGAGGGGAAGGGGTGTGTGAGGGGAGGGTGTGTGAGGGGAGGGGGTGTGAGGGGAGGTAGTGTGAGGGGAGGGGGTGTGAGGGTAGGGGGTGTGTGAGGGGAGGGGTGTGAGGGGAAGGGGTGTGAGGGGAGGGGGTGTGAGGGGAGGGGGTGTGAGGGGAGGTAGTGTGAGGGGAGGGGGTGTGAGGGGAGGTGTGTGAGGGGAGGTGTGTGAGGGGAGGGGGTGTGAGGGGAGGTAGTGTGAGGGGAGGGGGTGTGAGGGGAGATGTGTGAGGGGAGGTGGTGTGAGGGGAGATGTGTGAGAGGAGGTGGTGTGTGAGGGGAGGTGTGTGAGGGGAGGTGTGTTAAGGGAGGGGGTGTGTGAGGGGAACATAAGAACATAAGAACATAAAAAATAAGGAGTCTGCAATAGGCCGGTTGGCCTGTGCATGGCAGCTCCTGTCGAGAGTTACTACCACTCTCTATCATCCATGAATCTATCTAGCCTCCTTTTGAAACTTTCCAGAGTTCCCGCACTTACTACAAAGTTGCTAAGCTTGTTCCACTCGTCCACCACCCTATTTGTGAACCAGTTTCTTCCTATCTCCCTCCTAAACCTAAACTTATCCAACTTGAATCCGTTGCTCTGAGTCCTATCCTGCTCGGATATTATAAGAACTTTATCTATATCCCCTTTATTGATTCCTTTCACCCACTTAAATACTTCTATCATATCTCCCCGCACTCTTCGTCTTTCTAGGGAATGCAAGTTAAGTTTCTTTAACCTATCCTGATATGGAAGGTTTCTAAGTCCCGGAATCATTTTTGTCATTCTTCGCTGCACCGACTCTAGTGAATTTATATCCATTCTATAATAGGGGCACCAGAACTGAACCGCATAATCGAGGTGCGGCCTGACTAGCGCAAGATATAGTTGCAATTAGACCTCTGCACTCTTGTTACTTACACTTCTAGATATATAACCCAATACTCTGTTTGCCTTATTTCAAACATTAACGCACTGTTTTCTAGGCCGTAGGTCCGGGCTTACAAGTACTCCTAGGTCTCTTTCACAAGTCGACTTCTCTAGGTTGATGTTGTTAAGGCTGTATACATTATAAGTATTTGTTCTTCCAATATTAAGTACGCTGCACTTGCTGGTGTTGAATTTCATTTGCCATTTTTCAGACCACCCCTGCAGTTTATTTAGATCCTCCTGTAATGCATTTGCATCCTGCCCTGAATTAATCTGCCGCCCTATTTTGGTGTCATCCGCAAACTTGCTTATGTCACTGCTGATCCCAGTATCTAGATCGTTTATGTAGATTATGAACAAGAGTGGGCCTAGTACTGACCCCTGGGGAACCCCACTGGTTACACGGCCCCACTCAGATTTAACACCATCTACGCTGACCCTCTGCGTTCTATCGATGAGCCATGATTTTATCCAATTTAAAACTTTCCCCTCGATACCATGAGCCTTAATTTTTCTCAGAAGCCTCTGATGCGGTACTCTGTCAAATGCTTTGCTAAAGTCTAAGTAAATAACATCGTAATTTTCGTCATTATCTACTACCTCGAAGACTTTCCTAAAAAACGTTAGCAGATTTGTTAGACAAGATTTTCCCTTTGTAAACCAATGTTGATAGGGGGTGTGTAAACCCATGTTGAGAGGGGGTGTGTGAGGGGTGGTGTGTGAGGGGAGGGGGTGTGTGAGGGGAGGGGGTGTGTGAGGGGAGGTGGTGTGAGGGGAGGTAGTGTGAGGGGAGGGGCTGTGAGGGGAGATAGTGTGAGGGGAAGAGGACTGTGAGGGGAGAAGGTGTGAGGGGAGAAAGTGTGAAGGGAAGAGGACTGTGAGGGGAGGTAGTGTGAGGGGAGAAGGTGTGAGGGGAGGTAATGTGAGGGGAGAAGGTATGAGGGGAGAAAGTGTGAAGGGAAGAGGACTGTGAGGGGGAAGAGGACTGTGAGGGGAGGTAGTGTGAGGGGAGAAGGTGTGAGGGGAAGAGGACTGTGAGGGGAGGTAGTGTGAGGGGAAGAGGACTGTGAGGGGAGAAGGTATGAGTGGAAGAGGACTGTGAGGGGAGGTAGTGTGAGGGGAAAAGGTGTGAGGGGAGAAAGTGTGAAGGGAAGAGGACTGTGAGGGGAAGAGGACTGTGAGGGGAGGTAGTGTGAGGGGAGAAGGTATGAGGGGAGAAGGTATGAGGGGAAGAGGACTGTGAGGGGAGGTAGTGTGAGGGGAAGAGGACTGTGAGGGGAAGAGGACTGTGAGGGGAGGTAGTGTGAGGGGAAGAGGACTGTGAGGGGAGAAGGTATGAGGGGAAGAGGACTGTGAGGGGAGAAGGTATGAGGGGAAGAGGACTGTGAGGGGAGGTAGTGTGAGGGGAAGAGGACTGTGAGGGGAGGTAGTGTGAGGGGAAGAGGACTGTGAGGGGAGAAGGTATGAGGGGAAGAGGACTGTGAGGGGAGGTAGTGTGAGTGTGAGGGGAGAAAGTGTGAAGGGAAGAGGACTGTGAGGGGAGGTAGTGTGAGGGTAGGAGTCCCTGGCTGGTTGGTACTGAATAATAAGTGGGCGGCTGTCGAAGGTCACTGTGGTGGGAGACCTTCTCACCTGTGTGTGTGTGTGTGTGTGTGTGTGTGTGATACCTCTCCACCCGTGTTTGTCATTAGGGAGGGGCTCTCTCTCTCTCTCTCTCTCTCTCTCTCTCTCTCTCTCTCTCTCTCTCTCTCTCTCTCTCCTAACCGTGAACTTCATATGAGTGACCCATGACCTTGAGTGAGGCGGGTGATGGACGGTAGCTGCGGCAGTGACGGGCAACCTGTGGCGTGACAAATGAGTGAGTGGCCGAGTGACGTAGAGTCCTCCCTGCCCAGCCCTGTCCCGACCTGCACCACCACCACCACCGACTTGCTCTGTTTATCTTGTCCAACTGAGGGAGAAATACACCACGGATTTGTATATGTTGTCACTGTGGTGTATATTGACGTTAGAGGAATGTGTATGTATATGTATATAGTGTGTATGTATATTACTTTATCGGAAAAACCCCCCCAGAATATTCATGTTTTAATTTTGGTTTAATATTTTTTTTTTTTAGCTGTTTGGGGATTTTGAGGTTTAGGATTATATATGGGTAGGGGGGGTGTGGGTAGGGGGTGTGGGTAGGGGGGTGTAGGTAAGAGGTGTGAGTAGGGAGGTGTGGGTAAGGAGGAATGGGTAAAGCGAAGTAAATCGGGAAAAGTAGGTAAGTAGGTGAGTAGGTGAAGGCGAAAGAGAAGTAGGTAGAAGAGACAGACAGATAATGTATGTTAATTGGCCTCAAAGTGTAAGTGTGTTTAAGACGAGACAGTGTTGTGTGTTTACCTTGCAAGACAACACAACACAAAGTGATTATAACGATGGGATATAATGGTTGTGATTACATTAGTGGGATTACTGCGTGTTAGGTAGACCCCCCCCCCCTCCCTCTCTCTCTCTCTCTCTCTCTCTCTCTCTCTCTCTCTCTCTCTCTCTCTCTCTCTCTCTCTCTCTCTCTGTTGTGTCGTATTAGAGTCACGGAGGATTTTTTTCTTCTTGTCTTGTGTTTTTTTTTTTTTGTCTGTTTCTTATTCGTCTTTACCTTTGTTAATGTTGGGAAGGGTAGTGTAATTATCTACCTGTCTAATCTACCTGTCCAATATCAAGAAGGTGTGTTAAGTTAATGGATTGTTTACCTGAGTATATGATGTTTACCTGTGCTAATTATAGGTAGTGACATGAGGTGTGTTGACATGAGACCTCTTGGATACCTGTCCGTGTCATGAAAGGGTTAAATCATTAGATACACACCTGGCCATTCAGTATTAAAGCCTTCTGTCATATTCTTTCATAACTACCTACAATAAAACTTGAATAATCTTAATGTAATAAAAATAAATAAATTACTTAAAATTCCTAAATAAACTGGTTGTTGTTTATTAAAGTTCATATCAATTTCATGTTTTGGGAAAGATTGACGTTTTTCTGCCCCGAGGTGACCTTATGTGACCCGAGATGACCCGAGGTGACCCCCTAATGACCCGCCCCTCCCTCATCATCCAATCACAATTTTCATATCATCTGTCCTCCGGGTCCTAGGTGTAACTGACTCACTTTCCTGTAGTGCTGAGAGGTGGTAGGTAATGGTGGTAGTTATTAGTATCCTGGGGGGCTGGTGGTGGTAGAGAATTGTGGTAAGTGGTGGTGAAATGTGGTGGTGGTTGTTAATGGGGTATGGTACTATGGTAGTGGTGGTAGGGAATATCCTGGGGGCTCGTAGTGGTAGTAGGTGATGGTGGTTGGTAATATCCTTGGGGCTGGTAGTGGTAGTAGGTGATGGTGGTTGGTAATATCCTGGGGGCTGATAGTGGTAGTAGGTGATGGTGGTTGGTAATATCCTGGGGGCTGATAGTGGTAGTAGGTGATGGTGGTAGATTATATCCTGGGGGCTGGTAGTGGTAGTAGGTGATGGTGGTTGGTAATATCCTGGGGGCTGGTAGTGGTAGTGGGTGATGGTGGTAGGTAATATCCTGGGGGCTGGTAGTGGTAGTGGGTGATGGTGGTTGATTATATCCTGGGGGCTGGGAGTAGTGGTAGGCAATGGTGGTAGGTGTTGGTGGCTGCTGAGGGAATAATGAGTCACCTTTGGGGGGGGGGGGTGGTCAGGAGGGAGGGGTCTTAAAGAGAGGGAGGAGCTGAGGAGAGTGTACCGAGTGGGAATATGGGAGAGGGAGCAGTATGGAGATGTGAAAGGGAGTGGGGAGAAGTAAGAGAGGGAGTAAGAAAAAGTGAGAGAGAGTGGGTGTGGAGAAGTGAGAGGGAGGAGGGGTAAGGAATTATGAGAGTGAGAGTAGAGAGCAGTGAGAAAGGGAGAAATGAAAGAGAGAGAGAGAGAGAGAGAGAGAGAGAGAGAGAGAGAGAGAGAGAGAGAGATATTCGTTTCCTATAACTGCTTTAGGTGATTCAACGGTAAAATTGCAGTTTCACTACCAATTGGTTTTTGACCAGAAATCTCTTGTTTTTTTCATGGTATTTGGTGTGATTCATTCCAATTTGACCTTCATATCCGGCGGAACTGAGTTGTTGTTGAGTTATCACCTCCCCCCCCAGGGCCGGATTAAGCTTAATAGGGGCCTGAGGCACAGATCAACTTGGGGCCCCCTACCCCCAAGGTATATATAAATAACAAGAACAAAATATACCCAAATTTATCAATGATTTCATCAATATTAAGCTTCTGCAAAATAACACATTTAATGTTCATAAGAGACAGAAAATTGAGACTTTTCTAGGACATCGTTGACCGAAGTTCATGTTTTATATGCTTCAACTTCGAGAATGTTTGGATTTGGGGGCCCCTTAGAGTCGGGGGGCCTGGGGCCAGTGCCTCAAGTGCCTCATGGTTAATCCGGCACTGCCCCCCCCCCCCCATAGAACCTGAACTAACCAACCAAAGAAACCCACCTAACCTTACCTAACCTGCTAGCCGGGGGCAGACTCCCCGGCATATTAAACAGAAAGTACTATATATTTTTATACTTGGTACCAATGAAAGCAACTTTGTTGAAGCGTCAGGGTGTTAGTTTATGTTTTTGTTATTTGTGGACATGAGAGTATTGTACAGTACAGTCAGAGCGAGTCCATTATTATCCATTCGCGGCAGAAGTACAGAGTATTAGAAAAAGTTGTTGCAATTGACAAGATATATATAACTTCTGGTGAACCCAAAATTGCTCTAAATCCAGAGAGAGAGAGAGAGAGAGAGAGAGAGAGAGAGAGAGGGGGGGGGGGGGGTCTACCTAACACGCAGTAATCCCACTAATGTAATCACAACCATTATATCCCATCGTTATAATCACTTTGTGTTGTGTTGTCTTGCAAGGTAAACACACAACACTGTCTCGTCTTAAACACACTTACACTTTAAGGCCAATTTACAGTGTCAGTCAGTCATTAAACACCATTCACAAACTAACCTAACCTCACCTTACGTTACTTATTTTTCCAACAAACAGCCAATCACAGGTCGTTCTCTAAACCCCTGTACTACCTCGTTCCTCCTCCTCCCTCGGTATAAACAACACCTGTATGGGTATAAATTATCGCTATATTATTGCTATATTAGGCTGTATAATATAGCCTTACCTGTTGACCTCAATCTACTTTTATAAACGTAATTTTCTTCTAAGTGTATAATCTTGGCCTAACTTTATCTAATACAAATTATGGTTAGGTTAGTTTAGGTTAGGTTAGGTTAGGTTAGGTTAGTTTAGGTTAGTTTAGGTTAGGTTAGGTTAGGTCAGGTTAGTTTAGGTTAGGTTAGGTTAGTTTAGGTCAGGTTAGGTTAGTTTTTTGTGAAATTAATTTAGGTTGGGTTAGGCTTATTTAGTCTGGCAACTACATCACTACAGCTTGAAATAAAATAATAATAATAATAATAATAATAATAATATAACAACAAAACAACAACAATATTAATAATAGTATAACAATAACAACAACAATAATACTAATAACAAGTCAATAATAATAATAATATCTTTGTGGAGCGGTCGAGAGGGTGATACCAAGTCAAGGTGAATATAGAGGAAACTACAGTATATATGTACAGTATTCTCTTCCCAGTATCTCTTGAAAGCCTTTGTGATATCCCTCTCTCCCCCCTCTCCCTCTCCTTCTCCCTCTCCCTCTCTCTCCCTGCCGGTATCTCACTCTTCCTCCTCCCACCCCACCCAACCCCACCATACATACATACATACATAGACAGACAGACAGACAGGCAGACAGACAGACAGACAGACAGACAGAGTGGATTGTTACAGACACAGACTCGGTCACCTCAGAGGTCGTGCACGTGTTAGTCCTGGTACGAATCCATGCACGATACACGTAATCCCTTCAGCCAATCACAGGACGTGTAATCCCCTTAACCAATCACGTCGCTGAAAGTGTAATCTCCACCCCACCTCCTCCTCCTCCTCCTCCTCCTCCTCTTTAGCCTCTCCCACCCCCTCCCCGCCACTCCCCCTCGTCCCCTTCCCTATCCTTCCACCCCCTCCCCCCTTTCCCCACCCCATCTACCCTCCCCACCACACCACCCTCCTCCTCCTCCTCCCATCTTTACCACCCCTCCTCCTCCCTCCCTTTTCCCCTACTCCTCTCCTAACAATTCCCCTCCCCCCCCTCCCCCCCTCACCCCCGACAGCGAGGCACTAGGGGTCACGGGTTGCACCTTTATTGATTACATTACACAGACAACAAGACCTGGCAGAACATAACTATTACAGCTGTGTGTGTGTGTGTGTGTGTGTGTGTGTGTGTGTGTGTGTGTGTATGTATTAACTTAGCCCACCCCCCTTCCACCACCTCTAGTCTTCTTTTAATTCTTTCTTTATCAAAAAAATGGGAGGGTGTGGGGGGGGGGGGAAAGACGAAGGGACACATGCCACACCCCCACACACACCCACACACACCCACACCACCCACACACCCACACCCACACGCCCACCCACCAGTGTTGATGGGTATATGGGACCCTCTGAAGGCGGTGTTATGGTAATGCAGGTATTTTGTGATGGTCTTTTGTTTTTACACGTATTTTGTTTTTTTTCTTGTTGATTCCTTGAGTACGGTGATAATCCACTTGAGTACGATGACAAACCTTTGAGTACAATGATAATCCCTTGAGTACGATGACATCCCTTTGAGTACGGTGATAATCCACTTGAGTATGATGACAAACCTTTGAGTACAATGATTACCCCTTGAGTACGATGACATCCCACTCAAGTGTAAAGTATCGTAATCAGTTTATAATAAAGTAGAGGAAATATATTATAATTGTATATAAAGTCAGGTAAAAGTAAAGAAAAAATTGAGTAAGTTTCTTTTTATTATTATATTTTAGTCTTTCCTCTAAGCCCCTGAGTTGGAAAAATTAAAATTAGAATAAATATTTAAATTTATTCTAAAATGGTAAATAAAAGAAGAGAAATAACTATTGAATTATGACAAAAAACTCCAGTCGTTATGGAAATGACTTTAAATAATTTCAGTATTTTTTTTAGTTATTTTACACGTATAAATGACAAGTGTGTCCAATAGAGCGGGTGTCCAATAGAGCGGGTGTCCTATATAGCGGGTGTCCTATATAGCGGGTGTCCTATATAGAGGGTGTCTTATATAGTGGGTATCCTATAGCGGGTGTCCTATATAGCGGTGTCCTATAGCGGGTGTCCTATAGCGTGGGTGTCCTATAGCGGGTGTCCTATAGCGGGTGTCCTATACAGTGGGTGTCCTATATAGCGGGTGTCCTATACAGTGGGTGTTCTATATAGCGGGTGTCCTATACAGTGGGTGTCCTATATGGCGGGTGTCCTATATAGTGGGTATCCAATATAGTGGGTGTCTTATATAGTGGGTGTCCTATATGGTGGGTGTCCTATGTAGAGGGTGTCCTATATAGTGGGGGTCCTATATAGCGGGTGTCCTATACAGTGGGTATCCAATATAGTGGGTGTCTTATATAGTGGGTGTCCTATATAGCGGGTGTCTTATATAGTGGGTGTCCTATATAGCGGGTGTCCTATATAGCGGGTGTCCTATATAGTGGGTGTCCTATATAGCGGGTGTCTTATATAGTGGGTGTCCTATATAGTGGGTGTCCTTTATAGCGGGTGTCCTATATAGTGGGTGTCCTATATAGTGGGTGTCCTATGTAGAGGGTGTCCTATATAGTGGGGGTCCTATATAGCGGGTGTCTTATATAGTGGGTGTCCTATATAGTGGGTGTCCTATATAGCGGGTGTCCTTTATAGTGGATGTCTTATATAGTGGGTGTCCTATATAGCAGGTGTCCTATATAGAGGGTGTCTTATATAGAGGGTGTTCTATATAGCGGGTGTCCTATATAGCGGGTGTCCTATATAGTGGGTGTCCTATATAGAGGGTGTCTTATATAGTAGGTGTCCTATATAGTGGGTGTCCTATATAGTGGGTGTCATATATAGTGGGTGTCCTATATAGTGGGTGTCCTAGATAGTGGGTGTCCTATATACTGGGTGTCCTATATAGCGGGTGTCCTATATAGCGGGTGTCCTATATAGCGGGTCTTATATAGCGGGTGTTTTATATAGCGGGTGTCCTATATAGTGGGTGTCCTATATAGCGGGTGTCCTATATAGCGGGTGTCCTATATAGCGGGTGTCCTATATAGCGGGTGTCCTATATAGTGGGTGTCCTATATAGTGGGTGTCCTATATAGCGGGTGTCCTATATAGCGGGTGTCCTATATAGTGGGTGTCCTATATAGTGGGTGTCCTATATAGTGGGTGTCCTATATAGCGGGTGTCCTATATAGTGGGTGTCTTATATAGTGGGTGTCCTATATAGCGGGTGTCCTATATAGTGGGTGTCCTATATAGAGGGTGTCTTATATAGTGGGTGTCCTATGTAGCGGGTGTCCTATATAGCGGGTGTTTTATATAGCGGGTGTCCTATATAGTGGGTGTCCTATATAGCGGGTGTCCTATATAGTGGGTGTCCTATATAATGGGTGTCCTATATAGCGGGTGTCCTATATAGTGGGTGTCCTATATAACGGGTATCCTGGTTGGACTAACTACACTGGATCAGGTAACACAAGTCATTAATTTCTTATGGACAACAACGCTAATTAAGTGTTTTATTTACCTAGACTCGCGTGTTCCAGCACTGCTTGATGGAAGGAAAGAAATAAACTAACAGCTTGGTATTTGTTCTTTTTGGGGGGGGGTGGAGGGTGGGGGGGGGTGTATCGGAATTGATTTTAAAAATTGGTTCCTAATTGCCTCTCCAGTAAGCTGTTAGGAATCTTGGGTGTTCCAATTAAGGCGGCAATAATTGGGGTTCATAGGGGGAGGGGGAGGGATAGGTTGGGAAAGGTAAACACTCACATTAAACTTTAAAGATTTTCTTCTCCTCCTCCTCCTCCTATTCTGCCTTCTCCTACTCCTCATCCTCCTCCTACTCCTTCACCTCCTCCTGCGCGTCTCGATGACTCTTCCTTCTTTCCTTCTCCCACAACCTGAAGAAAGTTATTAAGGATACGGATGTTGGGGAACGGGTCAAGAGTCTCCAGCTCATGATTTCATTAGCTGTTATATGCTGGACCTGTTGCCTAAAGTTTGTTATAACTGAGGTGGAGAAAATATATTATACCTGAAGACTTTTGTGGAGGTGTTGTGATTATTGTGTGTGTGTGTGTGTGTGTGTGTGTGTGTCTCGTCCGTGGTGTGTCCGTGGGTTTCTTCTGTACGTGTTTGTCTCTGTTGACTTTTTTTTATTTGTTGAGTTAGTATATATCATCCGGGGGTGTTTTATTTTTGTTTTTTTTTGTTTTTTACAGGTATTGTTTTAACGGAAATTGACAGTACACTCGCCTGCCTTCACGGACCCTTTCACCACTGGGTCGACTAAGGGTACCTCGGACGTGAACCAGTAACATTTATAACAGTAGACAAGGGCTGTAACAACCTCCACTCTCCTATTTTATGTTTAACAATATTCCTAAAACCCTCCTGACAGCCGGTCATGTGAGTCATATTGTAGAAGATAAACTCAATAACGTTCATATTATAGTTATAACTGAAGCTCTGGAAATATAGACACACTGTTTGATATATTTTTCAGGTGTTGATGACTATTGCTACACACTATGATCGCCTACCGTGCCCTCTGAAAATGTAATTGTGTATTGATACTCAATGACCAGATTCTCAGACTCTCGTAAATAATTGTCGTAAGTGAGGATAAAATACACCTAAATTGTCTTACGGTAAAGTTAAAAGTAATTACGTCCCAAAATAAGGTAGATACATACGTTCACTTAATATCAGGTGTGAGGAAGGTGGAGAGTTGTAAAGTGAGGTACCCCAGATAACTCTCTTGTCCCCTGGCTGTTTTAGTGAGAGGTATTTGGTTCATTACTGTAGCGTAGCAGTTAGTTTTTTTTTTTTTTTACAACTTAGTTTTCTGTTTTAGTTTACGTGAATTATTTGGGTACGTTCTTCCATCTTCAGGTACGTAAATGCACACACACACACACACACACACACACACACACACACACACACACACACACACACACACACACACACACCTCCCTTACTTACATAACCTTTAAGTATTGACTAAAGTGTCTAGGGAAATGTATCCTCAACTGTATAATATAGTATCTGTGTGTGTGTGTGTGTGTGTGTGTGTGTGTGTGTGTGTGTGTGTGTGTGTGTGTGTGTGTCCTCTAAACATTCACACGAGTCGACCAACCTTATTCTGTGTACCGAGTGTGTTAGTTTATCTGCTGGATATTATCTTAATGGTCCTCTATGTTGTGTTGACTATTCTCTCTCTCTCTCTCTCTCTCTCTCTCTCTCTCTCTCTCTCTCTCTCTCTCTCCCGTGTGAAGTGGATCAAGGGCCATAGAAGCCTCAAATAACATGGGGGGGGGGGGGGATAAGGCGGAACAAGAGACTTACAGAAAGTGCCAGTAAGGGGTTTAAACCATCGTCTTCAAAAGGTTTAATTTACACCATCGTCCTTTAAGGGTTTAAACCATCGTTCTCAAAGGGTTATACTTTAATCCATCGTCCCCCAAAAGGGTTAAGAGTTAGATTATCATGTTAATCTTTCTGGTCTATCACTAAGTTAACTGAGCTCCCCGATGCGGTGTATCTATAGTGAAGATGAGGAAGGTAAGTTACTGTAGGTTTAAGACTTTGACGTTGAGAATAAAGTGACTGGAATGGTTGTTTGTAACTGGCAATAACTCTGTGTGTGTGTGTGTGTGTGTGTGTGTGTGTGTGTGTGTGTGTGTGTGTGTGTGTGTGTGTGTGTGTGTGTGTGTTTTATTTTGAGTTGTGTATTGTGTATGGGTGTGTTTCTTTGTGTTGTGTCTTTGTTTGTGTGTGTTTATGTGTGTGTGTGTGTGTGTGTGTGTGTGTGTGTGTGTGTGTGTGTGTGTGTTTTATTTTGAGTTGTGTATTGTGTATGGGTGTGTTTCTTTGTGTTGTGTCTTTGTTTGTGTGTGTTTATGTATGTGTGTGTGTGTGTGTGTGTGTGTGTGTGTGTGTGTTTTATTTTGAGTTGTGTATTGTGTATTGGTGTGTTTCTTTGTGTTGTGTCTTTGTTTGTGTGTGTTTATGTGTGTATGTGTGTGTGTGTGTGTGTGTGTGTGTGTGTGTGGTATATATTATTTGAGGGAGTGTTTTTCGAAGCCAGTAATGGACGGTAATGCTCTTTACATGTAAAAGAAAAATATATATATATGTAATTTTTCATTATTTTCTTTTAAACTTTACCAATTCACTTATAATCTCTACAGAAATATTTCACCAAAAGTATATAATATTTTGGTAAGTTGGTGAAATATGTAATAACTTTTGAAGGGTAACTTTTATGTTGAAACTTTATTATGAGTAGAATATGTAAATTAAGTTACTATGAAGTTGTTTAAAGAAAAAAAATATATATTCTTATTTTTGGTAAATATGTGACTTTGATGGTCGATATATCCTTATTGCCCTGTGAAGGTTGTAATTATATGTGTCTTGATATATGATTGTATGTGTGTTTGTATGTATAATCGTATCTGTGTATGTATGAATGATTGTGTCTATGTATGAGTGTATCTGTGTATGTATGTGTGTATCTGTGCATGTATGAGTGTATCTATATATATATATATGTATGATTATATCCATGTATATATCGCGTATACTTACCTATAATTATTTTTACCTTTATTTCCAGGTATGTGAGGCGACAGCAGCACTTAACACACTGCTGGCGGGAAGACTGAGAAGATCTGTGTGAAGCCTTGTTACTGTGGCTGCCTCTCACAACACACAAGATGATATGCCAACACTATTACCTACAACACCTTGACGAGTATTACCGGGGTTGTGGGAGTGGTGGTTGTGGAGGTGGTGGTTGTGGGAGTGGTGGTTGTAGGAGTGGTGGTTGTAGGGGTGGGGGTTGTAGGAGTGGGGGTTGTGGAGGTGGTGGTTGTGGGAGTGGGGGTTGTACGGGTGGGGGTTGTAGGGGTGGTTGTTGTAGGGGTGGTGGTTGTAGGATGGGGGTTGTAGGGGTGGTGGTTAAGGGGTTGTGTTGTGGGTTAGTGGTTGTGAAGGTGGTGGTGAGGGTGGTGGTTGCAGGGGTGGTGGTGGTTGTAGGGGTGGTGGTGGTTGTAGGGGTTGTGGTTGTGAGGGGTGGTTGTTGTGGAGGTGGTGGTTGTAGGGGTGGTGGTTCTGGGGGTGGTGGTTGTGGAGGTGGTGGTGGTGGGGGTGGTGGTTGTTGGGGTGGTGGTTGTAGGGGTGGTGGTTAAGGGGTTGTGTTGTGGGGTAGTGGTTGTGGAGGTGGTGGTGAGGGTGGTGGTTGCAGGGGTGGTGGTTGTAGGGGTGGTTGTTGTGGAGGTGGTGGTTGTAGGGGTGGTGGTTCTGGGGGAGGTGGTTGTGGAGGTGGTGGTGGTGGGGGTGGTGGTTGTAGGGGTGGTGGTTGCAGGGGTGGTGGTTGTAGGGGTGGTGGTTGTAGGGGTGGTGGTTGTAGGGGTGGTTGTTGTGGAGGTGGTGGTTGTGGGAGTGGTGGTTGTAGGGGTGGGGGTTGTAGGGGTGGTGGTTGTAGGGGTGGGTGTTGTAGGGGTTGTGGAGGTGGTGGTTGTAGGGATGGTGATTGTGGGGGTGGAGCACCTTAGCTTTCGTCTTTATTCAAGACATCTTCAGAGGCAACTGGATTACATGGACAGAGAGAGGCTTAAATAAGGTCACCATGTATATTTAAGCCTCTCTCTGTCCATGTAATCCAGTTGCCTCTGAAGATGTTTTGAATAAAGACGAAAGCTAAGGTGCTCCGTTGTTTCCCTTTTCCCGTGTGATTTTATCAAGATATATATATATATATATATATATATATATATAATATATATATATATATATATATATATATATATATATATATATATATATATATATATATATGTATATATATAATATATATTTCACTAATATGTAAAAAATAAAGAGTACTGTAATGGCTAAGAAGGGGAACAAAGTGTCACGTGGACATTATGGTTGGGTATGCACGACTACCAGAGGCATTTACCGCACGTGTTCTCCCTGTCACCAGGACGAATCGCAAATTGACTCAGCGGAGTCACAAACTACAGGTATGGTTGGCACCATCACCGCTGCCACACGTGTGATACACATACGGAAACATGACCTTGGGTGAGATACCCCACAACACAGCTTAAGACACGGGGTAGGTTAGGTAAGGATAAATTATAAACTAAATCAACTTTTATTTTTATTATTTATTATTATTTTTTTCTTCACTCAGTTGAGTTGTGGTGAATCACTTCCCACCGCCGGTACGGTCCTTCAGTGTTTTTTCTGGCCCTTGTTTTTGTTTTGGGTCTTCTGGTTTTTCTTCGTCTCTTTGTCTTTGGACCGTTTTTCACCCTTGGAGCTGGAACACCCCTTGCCATTATTTTTCCCCTTGTCACATTTATCTACCCTGGGCTGGGCCTTGTGGGACTTCTTCTGCTCTTTAGGAGTGGTTTGGGGCTTGGGTTGGTCTTCGGGCTTGGACTTGGGCTGAGGCTTGTCTTCCCGCTTTTTCCGCTCCATCTTCATATCGAAGTTGGGGACAGCTGAACTCAGATTCCTCGTTTTACCCATTTTCTTTAATACTACATAACGTGTAGCCATAGTGGTAGTAAAGGTATAGTGTGGTAGTGAAGGTATAGTGTGGTAGTGAAGGTATAGTGTGGTAGTGAAGGTATGGTGTGGGAGTGAAGGTATAGTGTTGTAGTGAAAGCAGAGTGTGGTAGTGAAAGTGTATTGTGGAAGTGAAAGTAGAGTGTGGTAGTGAAGGTATAGTATGATAGTGAAGGTATAGTGTAGTAGTGAAGGTAATGAGAGCATAGTGTGGGTGTGAAGGTAATGATAGTATAGTGTGGTAGTGAAGGTGTAGTGTGGGAATGAAAGCATAGTGTGGTAGTGAAGGTATAGTGTGGTAGTGAAGGTATAGTGTAGTAGTGAAGGTAATGAGAGTATAGTGTGGTAGTGAAGGTAATGATAGTATAGTGTGGTAGTGAAGGTAATGAGCGTATAGTGTGGTAGTGAAGGTAATGATAGTATAGTGTGGTAGTGAAGGTAATGAGAGTATAGTGTGGTAGTGAAGGTAATGAGAGTATAGTGTGGTAGTGAAGGTAATGATAGTATAGTGTGGTAGTGAAGGTAATGATAGTATAGTGTGGTAGTGAAGGTAATGATAGTATAGTGTGGTAGTGAAGGTAATGATAGTATAGTGTGGTAGTGAAGGTAATGATAGTATAGTGTGGTAGTGAAGGTAATGATAGTATAGTGTGGTAGTGAAGGTAATGAGAGTATAGTGTGGTAGTGAAGGTAATGAGAGTATAGTGTGGTAGTGAAGGTAATGAATATATTGTGTGGTAGTGAAGGTAATGAATATATTGTGTGGTAGTGAAGGTAATTAAAGTATAGTGTGGTAGTGAAGGTAATGAATATATTGTGCGGTAGTGAAGGTAATGAATATATTGTGTGGTAGTGAAGGTAATGAATATATTGTGTGGTAGTGAAGGTAATGAATATATTGTGTGGTAGTGAAGGTAATGAATATATTGTGTGGTAGTGAAGGTAATGAATATATTGTGTGGTAGTGAAGGTAATTAAAGTATAGTGTGGTAGTGAAGGTAATGAATATATTGTGCGGTAGTGAAGGTAATGAATATATTGTGTGGTAGTGAAGGTAATGAATATATTGTGCGGTAGTGAAGGTAATGAATATATTGCGTGGTAGTGAGGGTAATGCAAGTATAGTGTGGAAGTGAAAATATATTGAAGGTATGATGTGGTATAGTGTCTTGGAAAATTCATGCTATTTCCCACACAACCACACGTGTAGCGAGGGGTATGTAGTTTGTTTACATCTATCAGCTGTACAGTATATATATATTTCACATTTTTATAACTCCACATTTTCACATTTTAATAGACTTAACATTAAAAATTAACTTGAAAAAAAAAATAATCAGCCAAAAAGAAATGTACCTGGGGTGGGGGGGAGGGGGGGGTTACTTAATTACATAGACTCATTGTAAAGGTAACACATTATAGTAGAATTATCTAGGAAAAGAACTACATTATTTCTTGTTTGTCTGTCTGTCGATCAAATTTAATCCATTCTCTCTCTCTCTCTCTCTCTCTCTCTCTCTCTCTCTCTCTCTCTCTCTCTCTCTCTCTCTCTCTCTCTCAGGCGGTGTTGAGTGGGCGGGGCAGACTGTGATTGGGATTGGTTGTGGGGATTCAGTCATCAAAGTCCTGGACAGAACCAATTGTTGACAGTAATAGAACCAGCCAGCGAGGGACAGAACCTAATATTGACAGTAATTGAACCAGCCAGCGAAAGACAGAACCTATTGTTGACAGTAATTGAACCAGCCAGCGAGGGACAGAACCTAGTATTGACAGTAATAGAACCAGCCAGCGAGGGACAGAACCTAATAATGACAGTAATAGAACCAGACAGCGAGGGACAGAACCTAATAATGACAGTAATAGAACCAGTCAGCGAGGGACAGAACCTAATATTGACAGTAATAGAACCAGCCAGCGAGGGACAGAACCTAATAATGACAGTAATAGAACCAGACAGCGAGGGACAGAACCTAATAATGACAGTAGTAGAACCAGCCAGCGAGAGACAGAACCTAATATTGACAGTAAAAGAACCAGACAGCGACGGACAGAACTATAATGAATGAAATACTCACCAAGATCATAGAAGATACGGTAAGAATTATAAAGTCGTAGAATTTACAAGTGATTATAAGTGCAGCGTGACTCGAGGGTGTGACGATATATGTATTAACACAGTGCTTAGTATAATGTGTAGTATATGAAGCATCAATGTGTGTTACAGCTTTAGTTTTCTAGTTCAGCGGAGGGGTGGGGGGGCGGTTAAGGGGGGACTCGTACATGATGGTATGTCTCTATTACCTAACAAGTAGATGGAGACTTCTTCTGCCATGTCGATCGAGGGGGGGGGGGGGTCAGGATCACCCCATTACGACCGTCTACACAGCCAGCACTTACTTTGACACGATGAATAGACGGGCGGCACATCATCAATGGCCTGGGCTGAGACTTCGTTGCAATTATTTTTGGTTTTTCTTTTCCAATACCGCTGGTGGAATGACGTGCTGACCTCATGGAGGGGGGGGCTGGGGAACGAGTATTAATAGTCCCTTCTCGGTTACGGCTGCCCGACTAGCTGACTGACTGACAACTGACGACTCTTCCCCTTTAGGTCGTCTTTTATTGGAGATTTCAGGGTAGCGAATGATGTTATCAGGTTGCTGTGCTTGGGGGTCGCAGGGTGTGGTACACTAAGTCGGTGGCGCCTCCTCCTCATTACTCACATGGGTGTGTCTGGCCTTTTCCCTTGTTACCATGGTTCGGGGCGTCAGGCGTGTCGTGCTGGCCGTGATTGATTTTGATTTGATTTTGCCGCTTGCAGCAGCTACTTTATTGTGCACCCCACACTCATCCGGTGAGCGGTAGCGCAAAAGGATTACAGAGTAGAGTTTACAAAGGGTCATAATAATTAACCCCCGTTGTCAGGATATTATGGCAATGAATGTTACACAGTATTTCATTTACATTATTTGTTTAGTTCTATACATAAAGGGTAACTTATTCACAAATGCGTGAGTACAGGCGTGTGAGGCAGTATGTCTGGCCTCACACTTTGTTATTCACATTTACGTGGGAGGTATTCAAGCACATTGCGTATTTGGTTCTGTACATGAGAAATGATATAGTTACTAAGTGCAAAAAAGTGGATACAATCTTATTATGTCGGCTATCTTGCCATTAGAGATGAAGTGTTGTGCCATTTCACACACAGTGTGCTTGGACCTGTCCCTAAAAGGTTCTATCTTCACACAGTCGAGGACGTAGTGTTCAAGTGTGTGGCCATATGTATGGCCACACACTTTACATTTAGTTTTGTTTACATCTGCTTGAGGAACATACTGCCAAAGGTACTTATATCCTAACCTTAATCTAGCGGTTACATCATCTTGTAATCTAGTGATGTTGTTACTTGCTCCATATACATGTTTCACTTGATACATCTCATCATGGTAACCTATGGATCGACTAGTGCCTGTTTGCACTTGTCTACTTGCGTCAAACACATCAGTAAGATATTTCCTAATTACAGTTTTAAGGGTTCTTTTTGACAGACCCAAATTGTATTCAACGGTGTCTATGTTAGACGCGAGTTTGGCGAGGGCATCAACTCTGTCATGTTTTATGAGGCCTATGTGAGAGGGATCCACAACAGTTTGACCCTGACACCCCGGTCAACAAGGCACGCATATTTGTGTCTGGCTTCAGAGACAAGAGCGTGACAACCTGAGTCGAGGGTACCAAGGGCAAGTAGTGAGGATAGAGAGTCAGTGATGATGAGACTGTCAGTAACAGTGGTTTCAACGAATTTAATAGCTGTGAGTATGGCAACTAATTCAGTTTGTAGAGTGGATGCCCAGTTGTTAATTCTAACTCCTTTCTCAATTATATTACCGTCAGGTTGAGTCACAACAATAGCACTTCCAGCCCTCCCACAGGCGGTGTTTAGAGATCCATCAGTGTAGATGGTCTGTGTGATATTATCATCAGTCTGTAGAGTGTGTATGTGTTCAAGAGCTCTCAATTTGGCAGTGTGTTGGAGATAAATGCTTTGTCTAATTAATTTTTTAGGCGGATACGTCGGTATTGTGATATCGAAGGGAACTGTCCGCCAGGGTGGCAGGAAGCGCTGTTGTGTCTCAACTTTGTACAGGTGGTCTAGTCCAAACATCTTCATATGTGTAGCTGTAGTTTGGATCCATTTAGACTCAGTAGACCCATGGTTCATACATTCTAGCAATTTTAAGGAAACAATGTTATCAGGATCGTGGTGAGCGTCACCACGCTGGCCGTGATATGCCTATTGGTGGTGGTGTGTCCTCTCCATTAGTTACTGATGCGGCAGCGCCCTATGGCTTCCCTGCCTTGGCTAGCTTTGTTCTAACAGACACTCACTATAGAACCTAATATTGACAATACTAGAACCAGCCAGCGAAGGACAGAACCTAATATTGACAGTACTAGAACCAGCCAGCGAGGGACAGAACCTAATATTGACAGTACTAGAACCAGCCAGCGAAGAACAGAACCTAATATTGACAGTAGTAGAACCAGCCAGCGAAGAACAGAACCTAATATTGACAGTAGTAGAACCAGCCAGCGAAGGACAGAACCTAATATTGACAGTACTAGAACCAGCCAGCGAGGGACAGAACCTAATATTGACAGTACTAGAACCAGCCAGTGAAGGACAGAACCTAAAATTGGCAGTACTAGAACCAGCCAGTGAAGGACAAAACCTAATATTGACAGTACTAGAACCAGCCAGCGAGGGACAGAACCTAATATTGACAGTACTAGAACCAGCCAGTGAAGGACAGCACCTAATATTGACAGTAGTAGAACCAGCCAGCGAGGGACAGAACCTAATATTGACAGTACTAGAACCAGCCAGCGAGGGACAGAACCTAATATTGACAGTACTAGAACCAGCCAGTGAAGGACAGAACCTAATATTGACAGTGCTAGAACCAGCCAGTGAAGGACAGAACCTAATATTGACAGTACTAGAACCAGCCAGCGAAGGACATAACCTAATATTGACAGTACTAGAACCAGCCAGCAAAGGACAGAACCTAATATTGACAGTACTAGAACCAGCCAGCGAGGGACAGAACCTGATATTGACAGTACTAGAACCAGCCAGCGAAGGACAAAACCTAATATTGACAGTACTAGAACCAGCCAGCGAAGGACAGAACCTAATATTGACAGTACTAGAACCAGCCAGCAAAGGACAGAACCTAATATTGACAGTACTAGAACCAGACAGCGAGGGACAGAACCTAATATTGACAGTATTAGAACCAGCCAGCGAAGGACAGAACCTAATATTGACAGTACTCGAACCAGCCAGCGAAGGACAGAACCTAATATTGACAGTAATAGAACCAGCCAGCGAGGGACAGAACCTAATATTGTCAGTAATAGAACCAGCCAGCGAGGGACAGAACCTAATATTGACAGTAATAGAACCAGACAGCGAGAGACAGAACCTAATATTGACAGTAATAGAACCAGACAGCGAGAGACAGAACCTAATATTGACAGTAATTGAACCAGCCAGCGAGGGACAAAACCTAATATTGACAGTAATAGAACCAGCCAGCGAGGGACAGAACCTAATATTGACAGTAAAAGAACCAGCCAGCGAGGGACAGAACCTAATATTGACAGTAATAGAACCAGCCAGCGTGGGACAGAACCTAATAATGACAGTAATAGAACCAGCCAGCGAGGGACAGAACCTAATATAGACAGTAATAGAACCAGCCAGCGAAGGACAGAACTATAATGAATGAAATACTCACCAAGATCATAGAAGATACGGTAAGAATTATAAAGTCGTAGAATTTACAAGTGATTATAAGTGCAGCGTGACTCGAGGGTGTGACGATATATGTATTAACACAGTGCTTAGTATAATGTGTAGTATATGAAGCATCAATGTGTGTTACAGCTTTAGTTTACTAGTTCAGCGGAGGGGTGGGGGGGGCGGTTAAGGGGGGACTCGTACATGATGGTATGTCTCTATTACCTAACAAGTAGATGGAGACTTCTTCTGCCATGTCGATCGAGGGGGGGGGGGGGGGGTTCAGGATCACCCCATTACGACCGTCTACACAGCCAGCACTTACTTTGACACGATGAATAGACGGGCGGCACATCATCAATGGCCTGGGCTGAGACTTCGTTGCAATTATTTTTGGTTTTTCTTTTCCAATACCGCTGGTGGAATGACGTGCTGACCTCATGGAGGGGGGGGGCTGGGGAACGAGTATTAATAGTCCCTTCTCGGTTACGGCTGCCCGACTAGCTGACTGACTGACAACTGACGACTCTTCCCCTTTAGGTCGTCTTTTATTGGAGATTTCAGGGTAGCGAATGATGTTATCAGGTTGCTGTGCTTGGGGGTCGCAGGGTGTGGTACACTAAGTCGGTGGCGCCTCCTCCTCATTACTCACATGGGTGTGTCTGGCCTTTTCCCTTGTTACCATGGTTCGGGGCGTCAGGCGTGTCGTGCTGGCCGTGATTGATTTGATTTGATTTTGCCGCTTGCAGCGGCTACTTTATTGTGCACCCCACACTCATCCTGTGAGCGGTAGCGCAAAAGGATTACAGAGTAGGGTTTACAAAGGGTCATAATAATTAACCCCCGTTGTCAGGATATTATGGCAATGAATGTTACACAGTATTTCATTTACATTATTTGTTTAGTTCTATACATAAAGGGTAACTTATTCACAAATGCGTGAGTACAGGCGTGTGAGGCAGTATGTCTGGCCTCACACTTTGTTATTCACATTTACGTGGGAGGTATTCAAGCACATTGCGTATTTGGTTCTGTACATGAGAATTGATATAGTTACTAAGTGCAAAAAAGTGGATACAATCTTAATATGTCGGCTATCTTGCCATTAGAGATGAAGTGTTGTGCCATTTCACACACAGTGTGCTTGGACCTGTCCCTAAAAGGTTCTATCTTCACACAGTCGAGGACGTAGTGTTCAAGTGTGTGGCCATATGTATGGCCACACACTTTACATTTAGTTTTGTTTACATCTGCTTGAGGAACATACTGCCAAAGGTACTTATATCCTAACCTTAATCTAGCGGTTACATCATCTTGTAATCTAGTGATGTTGTTACTTGCTCCATATACATGTTTCACTTGATACATCTCATCATGGTAACCTATGGATCGACTAGTGCCTGTTTGCACTTGTCTACTTGCGTCAAACACATCAGTAAGATATTTCCTAATTACAGTTTTAAGGGTTCTTTTTGACAGACCCAAATTGTATTCAACGGTGTCTTTGTTAGACGCGAGTTTGGCGAGGGCATCAACTCTGTCATGTTTTATGAGGCCTATGTGAGAGGGGATCCACAACAGTTTGACCCTGACACCCCGGTCAACAAGGCACGCATATTTGTGTCTGGCTTCAGAGACAAGAGCGTGACAACCTGAGTCGAGGGTGCCAAGGGCAAGTAGTGAGGATAGAGAGTCAGTGATGATGAGACTGTCAGTAACAGTGGTTTCAATGAATTTAATAGCTGTGAGTATGGCAACTAATTCAGTTTGTAGAGTGGATGCCCAGTTGTTAATTCTAACTCCTTTCTCAATTATATTACCGTCAGGTTGAGTCACAACAATAGCACTTCCAGCCCTCCCACAGGCGGTGTTTAGAGATCCATCAGTGTAGATGGTCTGTGTGATATTATCATCAGTCTGTATAGTGTGTATGTGTTCAAGAGCTCTCAATTTGGCAGTGTGTTGGAGATAAATGCTTTGTCTAATTAATTTTTTAGGCGGATACGTCGGTATTGTGATATCGAAGGGAACTGTCCGCCAGGGTGGCAGGAAGCGCTGTTGTGTCTCAACTTTGTACAGGTGGTCTAGTCCAAACATCTTCATATGTGTAGCTGTAGTTTGGATCCATTTAGACTCAGTAGACCCATGGTTCATACATTCTAGCAATTTTAAGGAAACAATGTTATCAGGATCGTGGTGAGCGTCACCACGCTGGCCGTGATATGCCTATTGGTGGTGGTGCGTCCTCTCCATTAGTTACTGATGCGGCAGCGCCCTATGGCTTCCCTGCCTTGGCTAGCTTTGTTCTAACAGACACTTACTATAGAACCTAATATTGACAGTACTAGAACCAGCCAGTGAAGGACAGAACCTAATATTGACAGTACTAGAACCAGCCAGCGAAGGACAGAACCTAATATTGACAGTACTAGAACCAGCCAGCGAAGGACAGAACCTAATATTGACAGTACTAGAACCAGCCAGTGAAGGACAGAACCTAATATTGACAGTACTAGAACCAGCCAGCGAAGGACAGAACCTAATATTGACAGTACTAGAACCAGCCAGTGAAGGACAGAACCTAATATTGACAGTACTAGAACCAGCCAGCGAAGGACAGAACCTAATATTGGCAGTACTAGAACCAGCCAGTGAAGGACAGAACCTAATATTGACAGTACTAGAACCAGCCAGCGAAGGACAGAACCTAATATTGACAGTACTAGAACCAGCCAGCGAAGGACAGAACCTAATATTGACAGTACTAGAACCAGCCAGCGAGGGACAGAACCTAATATTGACAGTACTAGAACCAGCCAGCGAAGGACAGAACCTAATATTGACAGTACTAGAACCAGCCAGCGAAGGACAGAACCTAATATTGACAGTACTAGAACCAGCCAGTGAAGGACAGAACCTAATATTGACAGTACTAGAACCAGCCAGCGAAGGACAGAACCTAATATTGGCAGTACTAGAACCAGCCAGTGAAGGACAGAACCTAATATTGACAGTACTAGAACCAGCCAGCGAAGGACAGAACCTAATATTGGCAGTACTAGAACCAGCCAGTGAAAGACAGAACCTAATATTGACAGTACTAGAACCAGCCAGCGAAGGACAGAACCTAATATTGACAGTACTAGAACCAGCCAGCGAAGGACAGAACCTAATATTGACAGTACTAGAACCAGCCAGCGAGGGACAGAACCTAATATTGACAGTACTAGAACCAGCCAGCGAGGGACAGAACCTAATATTGACAGTACTAGAACCAGCCAGCGAGGGACAGAACCTAATATTGACAGTACTAGAACCAGCCAGCGAAGGACAGAACCTAATATTGACAGTACTAGAACCAGCCAGCGAGGGACAAAACCTAATATTGACAGTACTAGAACCAGCCAGCGAAGGACAGAACCTAATATTGACAGTAGTAGAACCAGCCAGCGAAGGACAGAACCTAATATTGACAGTACTAGAACCAGCCAGTGAAGGACAGAACCTAATATTGACAGTACTAGAACCAGCCAGCGAGGGACAGAACCTAATATTGACAGTACTAGAACCAGCCAGCGAGGGACAGAACCTAATATTGACAGTACTAGAACCAGCCAGTGAAGGACAGAACCTAATATTGACAGTAGTAGAACCAGCCAGCGAAGGACAGAACCTAATATTGACAGTACTAGAACCAGCCAGCGAAGGACAGAACCTAATATTGACAGTACTAGAACCAGCCAGCGAAGGACAAAACCTAATATTGACAGTACTAGAACCAGCCAGCGAGGGACAGAACCTAATATTGACAGTGCTAGAACCAGCCAGCGAGGGACAGAACCTAATATTGACAGTACTAGAACCAGCCAGCGAGGGACAGAACCTAATATTGACAGTACTAGAACCAGCCAGCGAAGGACAGAACCTAATATAGACAGTAATAGAACCAGCCAGCGAAGGACAAAACCTAAGTTTAGAACTCAATGACGAGGTTAAGTATTGGCTGGTGGAGTGACGTACTTGAGCCCTGAGTCATTATATCACTGCCAATATTTCCCCCCTCGCCAATATTTCCCCCCTCACCAGTATTTCCCTCCTCGCCAATATTTTTTTACACCTTCGCCAATATTTTCGTCCTCTGAGGCGAGGTGGAATCCTATGAACCTTCCAACCCAGACCACCTCGTGGATAATAATAATAATAATAATAATAATAATAATAATAATCATAATCATAATCATAATAATAATAATAATAATAATAATAATATTTTGATAATTCGTTATATCATTGCGCTAATATCACTTCTCTTATCAATTATCACCCAATTATTTTTACCTGTCATTTATGTGTTTATTTTTTTATGATATATTAGTATTTGTCTTTAATTATCATATGATGGTTTGGGATAGTCAGACAGGGGAGAAAAGTAGACTCTTCCCTGCAGTTACAAGGAAGGTAGTAATAATGATGACTGTATATTGGATCTCAACTTACGGCATAAAGGCTCCCAACACAGCAATATTTACAGTAACGTCTCAAGACACTAACAAACCAAATATTATATTTTGATAGTTGTGTTTCCCTCACTGGAGCCAGAGGCGTTGTATACACCAGGAGACGGTGGCAGGACATGCAGTACAACTTGTCTTGAGGAGCCACGAGTCTCAATTATGGAGACGGCATCTGTTCACCTGGAAAATTTAACGAGAACGCGACCCCAGCATGACACCAGGCGCCTGTCTTGAGATGTTCTCATGCAGGACGACTGTCTTCCCAGCAGAGGTGGCCCAGTCAGGACGACTGTCTTCCCAGCAGAGGTGGCCCAGTCAGGACGACTGTCTTCCCAGCAGAGGTGGCCCAGTCAGGACAACTGTCTTCCCAGCAGAGGTGGCCCAGTCAGGACGACTGTCTTCCCAGCAGAGGTGGCCCAGTCAGGACGACTGTCTTCCCAGCAGAGGTGGCCCAGTCAGGACGACTGTCTTCCCAGCAGAGGTGGCCCAGTCAGGACGACTGTCTTCCCAGCAGAGGTGGCCCAGTCAGGACGACTGTCTTCCCAGCAGAGGTGGCCCAGTCAGGACAACTGTCTTCCCAGCAGAGGTGGCCCAGTCAGGACGACTGTCTACCCAGCAGAGGTGGCCCAGTCAGGACAACTGTCTTCCCAGCAGAGGTGGCCCAGTCAGGACGACTGTCTTCCCAGCAGAGGTGGCCCAGTCAGGACAACTGTCTTCCCAGCAGAGGTGGCCCAGTCAGGACAACTGTCTTCCCAGCAGAGGTGGCCCAGTCAGGACAACTGTCTACCCAGCAGAGGTGACCCAGTCAGGACAACTGTCTACCCAGCAGAGGTGGCCCAGTCAGGACGACTGTCTTCCCAGCAGAGGTGGCCCAGTCAGGACAACTGTCTTCCCAGCAGAGGTGGCCCAGTCAGGACAACTGTCTTCCCAGCAGAGGTGGCCCAGTCAGGACAACTGTCTTCCCAGCAGAGGTGGCCCAGTCAGGACAACTGTCTTCCCAGCAGAGGTGGCCCAGTCAGGACAACTGTCTACCCAGCAGAGGTGGCCCAGTCAGGACAACTGTCTTCCCAGCAGAGGTGGCCCAGTCAGGACAACTGTCTACCCAGCAGAGGTGGCCCAGTCAGGACGACTGTCTTCCCAGCAGAGGTGGCCCAGTCAGGACAACTGTCTTCCCAGCAGAGGTGGCCCAGTCAGGACAACTGTCTACCCAGCAGAGGTGGCCCAGTCAGGACAACTGTCTTCCCAGCAGAGGTGGCCCAGTCAGGACAACTGTCTTCCCAGCAGAGGTGGCCCAGTCAGGACGACTGTCTTCCCAGCAGAGGTGGCCCAGTCAGGACGACTGTCTACCCAGCAGAGGTGGCCCAGTCAGGACGACTGTCTTCCCAGCAGAGGTGGCCCAGTCAGGACGACTGTCTACCCAGCAGAGGTGGCCCAGTCAGGACAACTGTCTTCCCAGCAGAGGTGGCCCAGTCAGGACAACTGTCTACCCAGCAGAGGTGGCCCAGTCAGGACAACTGTCTTCCCAGCAGAGGTGGCCCAGTCAGGACGACTGTCTTCCCAGCAGAGGTGGCCCAGTCAGGACAACTGTCTTCCCAGCAGAGGTGGCCCAGTCAGGACAACTGTCTACCCAGCAGAGGTGGCCCAGTCAGGTCAACAGTCTTGAGAGAGAGAGCATAACACAAGCTAAGTCACGTGTAGCGATGGCCACCAATAGCTCCACTTGCCGGGTCCACCACCTCCTGAAAGAAGACTTTTGTGGAGTCCTTCACCCTCGTCCCTGGCCTCCCACCCTGCCCACACCCTCAAGAATGCCACCAAAGTAATCGCAAGAATTCACCACATAATTTTCTCATCCTGATCACCTTCTTTGTGTGGACCTAAAGTGAAGACGAACCTCTCCTTTTTATCATTCTCTGTCGTTCTTCTCCGATTATATAATACTTTATACATTCTACTCCACTGTTACATTATCTTAATACATTCTACTCCACTGTTACATTATCTTTATACATTCTACTCCACTGTTACATAATCATTCATATCATTCTACTCCACTGTTACATAATCATTCATATCATTCTACTCCACTGTTACATAATCATTCATATCATTCTACTCCACTGTTACATAATCCTTCATATCATTCTACTCCACTGTTACATAATCATCTTCATTCTACTCCACTGTTACATAATCATCTTCATTCTACTCCACTGTTACATAACCCATCTTCATTCTACTCCAAATTACACGTGAATAACTCTCATAGAACGTCTTTTGTGTAGGAGGGAGAATGTTAATTTTTTTCATGTCATTCATCTACTGTTAGTCTCCATCCTAAAGTGATAAACGGGTCACTAATTCCGTTCATATGTATACACGGTTCAAGTTTACATGTATGGGTCAGTGCACTACTTTAATACTCTTGGGGTTAGGTTAGGTTTGGTTAGGTTAGGTTAGGTTAGGTTAGGTTTGGTTAGGTTAGGTTTGGTTAGGTTAGGTTAAGTTAGGTTAGGTTTGGTTATGTTAGGTTAGGTTAGGTTAGGTTAGGTTTGGTTAGGTTTGGTTAGGTTTGGTTATGTTAGGTTAGGTTTGGTTATGTTAGGTTAGGTTTGGTTATGTTAGGTTAGGTTTGGTTATGTTAGGTTAGGTTTGGTTAGGTTAGGTTAGGTTTGGTTAGGTTTGGTTATGTTAAGTTAGGTTAGGTTAGGTTTGGTTAGGTTTGGTTAGGTTTGGTTAGGTTAGGTTAGGTTTGGTTTGGTTATGTTATGTTAGGTTAGGTTAGGTTTGGTTTGGTTAGGTTAGGTTTGGTTATGTTAGGTTAGGTTTGGTTATGTTAGGTTAGGTTTGGTTAGGTTAGGTTAGGTTTGGTTAGGTTTGGTTATGTTAGGTTAGGTTTGGTTATGTTAGGTTAGGTTTGGTTATGTTAGGTTAGGTTTGGTTATGTTAGGTTAGGTTTGGTTATGTTAAGTTAGGTTAGGTTAGGTTTGGTTAGGTTTGGTTAGGTTAGGTTAGATTGAGTTAGGTTAGGTTTGGTTATGTTAGGGTAGGTATGTTTGGTTAGGTTAGGTTAGATTGAGTTAGGTTTGGTTATGTTATGTATGTTAGGTTAGGTTAGGTTAGGAACTTAATAGTAATGAGCAGGAGTTCACTCATTGAAGGTTACCCGCCCTTTGTCTCATGTTATTGGGTCAAGAGGTCAAGGTTAGAATCTCAAAGGTCACAGGGTCAAGGATAAGGTCACAGGATTACGGATGAGGTTACAGGGCCAAACGATGTGGTCACAGGGTCAAGGATATGGTCGCAGGGTCAAGGATAAGGTCACAAAGTCAAGGATAAGGTCACAGGGCCGCGGATAAGGTCACAGGGTCGAGGATCAGGTCACTCGGTCGAGGATAAGGTCACAGGGTCAAGAATGAGGTCTCAGGGTCGAGGATCAGGTCACTTGGCCAAGGATAAGGTCACAGGGTCAAGGATGAGGTCTCAGGGTCGAGGATCAGGTCACTTGGCCAAGGATAAGGTCACAGGGTCAAGGATGAGGTCTCAGAGTTAAAGGATAAGGTCACAAGGTCAATGATGAGGTCACAGGGTCGAGGATCAGGTCACTCGGTCGAGGATAAAGTCACAGGGCATAGGATAAGGTCACAGGGTCAAGGATGAGGTCTCAGAGTTAAAGGATAAGGTCACAAGGTCAATGATGAGGTCACAGGGTCGAGGATCAGGTCACTTGGTCAAGGATAAGGTCACAGGGTCAAGGATGAGGTCACAGAGTTAAAGGATGAGGTCACAGGGTCAATGATGAGGTCACAGAGTTAAAGGATGGGGTCACAGGGTCAATGATGAGGTCACCGAGTTAAAGGATGAGGTCACAGGGTCAAGGATGAGGTCACAGGGTCAAGGATGAGGTCACAGGGTCAAAGGATACACCGGAGGACTTAATCCATCTCCTTCAAACTTGTCAACACACTCTCGACTCTGCCCCTCAGAAAGCTTTTACTGAATAACTCTCGACAATTTTCTTTCTGTGATGTTCTGAGTGTCATATTTACTGAGTGTCGTTCTGAAAATCATATTTACTAAGTGTCGTTCTGAAAGTCACATTTACTGAGTGTCGTTCTGATTTTTCTGAGTGTCATATTTACTGAGTGTCGTTCTGAATGTCATATTTACTGAGTGTCGTTCTGAATGTCATATTTACTGAGTGTTGTTCTGGGTGTCATATTTACTGAGTGTCGTTCTGAGTGTAATATTTATTGAGTGTCGTTCTCAGTGTCAAATTTGCTGAGTGTCGTTCTGAGTGTCATATTTACTGAGTGTCGTTCTGAGTGTTACATTTAATGAGTGTCGTTCTGAGTGTCATATTTACTGATTGTCGTTCTGAGTGTTAAATTTACTGAGTGTCGTCCTGAGTGTCATATTTACTGAGTGTCGTTCTGAGTGTCATATTTACTGTGTCGTTCTGAGTGTCATATTTACTGAGTGTCGTTCTGAGTGTTAAATTTACTGAGTGTCGTCCTGAGTGTCATATTTACTGAGTGTCGTTCTGAGTGTCATATATACTGAGTGTTGTTCTGAGTGTCATATTTACTGAGTGTCGTTCTGAGTGTAATATTTATTGAGTGTCGTTCTGGGTGTCATATTTACTGAGTGTCGTTCTGAGTGTCATATTTATTGAGTGTCGTTCTCAGTGTCAAATTTGCTGAGTGTCGTTCTGAGTTGTTACATTTAATGAGTGTCGTTCTGAGTGTTAAATTTACTGAGTGTCTTATTTGATGTGTCGCTCTGAGTGTTAAATTTACTGAGTGTCCTCCTGAATGTCATATTTACCGAGTGTCGTCCTGTTTTGTACTTACCTTCAGGGGTGGATATACTGTAAGTGCTTCGTGTGACTGTATGCAATGATGTTCTGAACCACTGAGTCCGATATCCCGTCCTTCTGTAGTTCTTGTACTCTTGGGGGTTCATCTTCGACGTCGCGTATTGTCCAGGGATCATTGTGTGACATATTTAAGACTCCTCTATTCCCCCTCCCCTTCAACCCCCCCCCCTTACTTCCCCCCTCCCCCTCAACCCCCCCCCTTACTTCCCCCCTCCCCCTCAATCTCGTCGTATTAGAGTGTGAAGCCTGATACTTCGTTGCTCATATCACTGACATATTCTCTAATGGACACGTAACGTAATGCTTCCTTCTGCGTGTATTATATCAACGTCCTCTCCTGTAAAAGTGTGTTATTTATACTCTCTCATAGCTCCAGGTGTAATAGGTAAACACAGGCGTCTCGTTCACATCTGCCAGAGGGTGACCGTGCGAAGTGTAAAAGGTAAACACGGTCTTTTCGTTTACATCTGCCAGAGGTTGATCGCTCGACGTGTAATAGGTAAACATAGTCTTCGTTTACATCTGCCAGAGGGTAATCACTTGTTGTGTACAGGGTGGAAGTGTGAGATGGATTTCCTCTCCCCCCCCAATGTGAACACTGTACAGAGCTCGGGTACATCTGCTTTACTGTGTGTGTGTGTGTGTGTGTTTTTGCTGTACTGTACTCTCTCTCTCTCTCTCTCTCTCTCTCTCTCTCTCTCTCTCTCTCTCATACCCATCCTGAACTATATATTTTGGTCGGATATTTTTTTTTTTTTTTTTTTTGCCTATATATAAAAATAAATATTAATACTCGCCTGCGTTTTTATTCTTACACGATAGATCTATATTCTTTATCACTTGTTCCAGTATGTGTTTGTTTGTTTGTTTGTTTTTGAGGTGTTTGTTTGTTTGTTTTTGAGGTGTTTGTTTGTTTGTAATTTTTTTTGTTTGGTATGTGTAGACTGTGTGTACTTGTTTTTGTGTGTTGTTCTGTCTGTTTTCTTCTCCTGTCTTGGTTTATTCTGTCTTCCTGGCTGTCTGTTTGTCTGTCTGTCTGTCTGTCTTGTCTTTCTCTCTGTCTGCTTGGCTGCCTGTCTACCTGTCTGTCTACCTGTCTGTCTACCTGTCTGGTTCTCCTAACTCTCAGGTAACACGTCAGTATCATTTTGCGTCTTCGCCTTTGTACAGTTTTACGCCTCTCTCTCTCTCTCTCTCTCTCTCTCTCTCTCTCTCTCTCTCTCTCTCTCTCTCTCTCTCTCTCTCTCTTGTTGGGTCCCGAAACACGACACCTTTTTTTTTATGAGAGAATAATTTACAATGTTGGGTGTGATTTAAATTATCTATCTGTCTATCTATCTGTCTATCTATCTATCTGTCTATCTATCTATCTATCTATCTAGCTATCTTATATTCACCTCACTCACTCCAATCTCCTCTTCCTCCATTTTTCCTCCTCGTTCTCCCTCCCTCCCTCCCTCCCTCCTTCCCATTCCTCCCTTCCCTCCTCCTCATACCTACTTTCTCCCCCCTCCCCTCCCCTCCCTCCTCCTCCCCCTCCCCTCCTCTCCCCTCCCTCCCCCCTCCCCTCCCCCACCCACGACAACAGCGGAGCTCCCCCCCCCCCCCCGGTGCGTCTCGTGGGTTGTGTTTGAGAGGAGGTGTGAGGATCTATCTCTTCGGTATAATGTTATTCACGTTACATTATTGTGATTTCCCCCGGCCATAAAGAGGTGGGTGGGTGGGTGGGTGGGTGGTGGGTGGGTGGGTGGGTTCGTAGGTGTGTATGTGTGATTTAGGGAGGAAGGGATGAAATTACGGGAGAGAGAAACAGTAGGATGGAAAGAGAGAGAGAGAGAGAGAGAGAGAGAGTCACATTATAAGATATACACAACACGATCCTCCCTTTGATATCCAGCCTCCCCTCCCCTTCCCCCCCTCCCCTTCCCCCCTCCCCTCCCCCCTGCTGGCTGTTATTATTCCTCACGTCAACAAACACGAGTTATGGTCAATAGTATTTTATGAGATGCTGACGGAAACTACCCAGATTGTTCCCTGTGTGTGTGTGTGTGTGTGTGTGTGTGTGAGTGTGTGTGTGTGTGTGTGTGTGTGTGTGTGTGTGTGTGTGGAGTGTGTGTGTGTGTGTGTGTGTGTGTGTGTGTGTGTGTGTAATATCAAGAGGATAATATAGAAATAAAAGTAAGAAAAAAATGCCAGGGAAAAAAAAAAACGAAATATATGTGACAAAAAATATACTAATAAAAAACTGAAATGAATCACACACCAAAAATTTGATCTGA
>CAUDMG010001465.1:222500-250000 GCA_958450375.1 Homarus gammarus
GTGTTACCTACCTGGGTGTGTGTGGGGTGTTACCTACCTGGGTGTGTGTGGGGTGTTACCTACCTGGGTGTGTGTGGGGTGTTGCCTACCTGGGTGTGTGTGGGGTGTTACCTACCTGGGGTGTGTGTGGGGTGTTACCTACCTGGATGTGTGTGGGGTGTTACCTACCTGGGGTGTGTGTGGGCAGATACCAAACTACCACACTGGAAGACCTCTCTGAATATTTGATGTCTCCACTGAAACGCATTTGGTGTCAGTTCTCCCGCGCTGCAATATTCCCGGATAACAGGTCTGGCTGGAGGGTGTTAGGTTAGGTTAGGTTTGGTCAGGTTTGGTTAGGTTAGGTTTGGTTAGGTTTGGTTAGGTTTGGTTTGGTTAGGTTAGGTTAAGTTAGGTTAGGTTTGGTTAGGTTTGGTTAGGTTAGGTTTGGTTAGGTTAGGTTAGGTTTGGTTGGTTAGGTTAGGTTTGGTTTGGTTAGGTTAGGTTTGGTTAGGTTAGGTTTGGTTAGGTTAGGTTAGGTTAGGTAGGTGAGCGCTAACATGACAAATATTCTTCGATGTTATAGTTCAGAAAAAATACAAATACAGAACTTGATAACATACATACATACATATATACATACATACATACATTCATACATACATACATACATACATTCATACATACATACATTCATACATACAGTATATTGTAGAGTACACACCATGGCATTTATACCTATACTGTCTCTCGCTTACCTCTCACCTCTCACCCTCTCCCTTACCTCTCACCTCTCATCTCTCACCCTCTCCCTTACCTCTCACCTCTCACCTCTCCGTTACCTCTCACCTCTCACCTCTCACCCTCTCCTTCACCTCTCGTCTCTCACCTCTCATCTCTCACCCTCTCTCTTACCTCTCACCTCTCACCCTCTCCCTTACCTCTCACCTCTCATCTCTCACCCTCTCCCTTACCTCTCACCTCTCACCTCTCCGTTACCTCTCACCTCTCACCTCTCACCCTCTCCTTCACCTCTCGTCTCTCACCTCTCATCTCTCACCCTCTCTCTTACCTCTCACCTCTCACCCTCTCCCTTACCTCTCACCTCTCACCCTCTCTCTTACCTCTCACCTCTCACCCTCTCCCTTACCTCTCACCTCTCATCTCTCACCCTCTCCCTTACCTCTCACCTCTCACCTCTCCGTTACCTCTCACCTCTCACCTCTCACCCTCTCCTTCACCTCTCGTCTCTCACCTCTCATCTCTCACCCTCTCTCTTACCTCTCACCTCTCACCCTCTCCCTTACCTCTCACCTCTCATCTCTCACCCTCTCTCTCACCTCTCATCTCTCACCCTCTCCCTTACCTCTCACCTCTCACCTCTCCGTTACCTCTCACCTCTCACCTCTCCGTTACCTCTCACCTCTCACCCTCTCCCTTACCTCTCACCCCTCACCCTTTCCCTCACCTCTCCCTTACCTCTCACCTCTCATCTCTCACCCTCACCTCTCCCTTACCTCTCACCCTCTCCCTTACCTCTCACCTCTCCGTTACCTCTCACCTCTCACCCTCTCCCTTACCTCTCACCTCTCACCTCTCCGTTACCTCTCACCTCTCACCCTCTCCTTCACCTCTCGTCTCTCACCTCTCATCTCTCACCCTCTCCCTTACTTCTCACCTCTCACCTCTCCCTTACCTCTCACCTCTCACCCTCTCCCTCACCTCTCCCTTACCTCTCCCTTACCTCTCACCCTCTCCCTCACCTCTCACCTCTCACCCTCTCCCTCACCTCTCGTCTCTCACCTCTCATCTCTCACCCTCTCCCTTACTTCTCACCTCTCACCTCTCCCTTACCTCTCACCTCTCACCCTCTCCCTCACCTCTCCCTTACCTCTCCCTTACCTCTCACCCTCTCCCTCACCTCTCACCCTCACCCTCTCCGTCCCCTCTCACCACCACCAGTCTTATACAGTAGCTCTGTGAGGATGGATCAAACTGAATTACTTTAACTGTTTAACAAGTTTGGTGGTGTGTATGACGTCACACCACAGTGTCGCTCAGTATAAACTAACACTGATTTAACGAAGTGTTGTAGTGGCGTCAAGAGGTGTATACTGTACCGTGTGTAAGGCTGTGTGTACTGTACCGTGTGTAAGGCTGTGTGTACTGTACCGTGTGTAAGGCTGTGTGTACTGTACCGTGTGTAAGGCTGTGTGTACTGTACCGTGTGTAAGGCTGTGTGTACTGTACCGTGTGTAAGGCTGTGTGTACTGTACCGTGTGTAAGGCTGTGTGTACTGTACCGTGTGTAAGGCTGTGTGTACTGTACTGTGTGTAAGGCTGTGTGTACTGTACCGTGTGTAAGGCTGTGTGTACTGTACCGTGTGTAAGGCTGTGTGTACTGTACCGTGTGTAAGGCTGTGTGTACTGTACCGTGTGTAAGGCTGTGTGTACTGTACCGTGTGTAAGGCTGTGTGTACTGTACCGTGTGTAAGGCTGTGTGTACTGTACCGTGTGTAAGGCTGTGTGTACTGTACCGTGTGTAAGGCTGTGTGTACTGTACCGTGTGTAAGGCTGTGTGTACTGTACCGTGTGTAAGGCTGTGTGTACTGTACCGTGTGTAAGGCTGTGTGTACTGTACCGTGTGTAAGGCTGTGTGTACATCTGACGCCTCACTATCGGGACTATATACTCAGGAGAGAAGACGTTCACGGTGTAATGAACGTACACGCGCACATCATGACTGGCTCAGGAAAAACTTACATCAATATAAGTGTGCGAGTGTGTTAAATATGAGTGTGTGAGTGTGTTAAATATGAGTGTGTGAGTGTGTTAAATATGAGTGTGTGAGTGTGTTTAATATGAGTGTGTGAGTGTGTTAAATATGAGTGTGTTAAATATGAGTGTGCGAGTGTTTTAAATATGAGTGTGCGAGTGTGTTAAATATGAGTGTGTGAGTGTGTTAAATATGAGTGTGTGAGTGTGTTTAATATGAGTGTGTGAGTGTGTTTAATATGAGTGTGTGAGTGTGTTTAATATGAGTGTGTGAGTGTGTTAAATATGAGTGTGTGAGTGTGTTAAATATGAGTGTGCGAGTGTTTTAAATATGAGTGTGCGAGTGTGTTAAATATGAGTGTGTGAGTGTGTTAAATATGAGTGTGTGAGTGTGTTTAATATGAGTGTGTGAGTGTGTTTAATATGAGTGTGCGAGTGTGTTAAATATGAGTGTGTGAGTGTGTTAACTATGAGTGTGAGTGTGTTAAATATGAGTGTGTGAGTGTGTTAAATATGAGTGTGTGAGTGTGTTAAATATGAGTGTGTTTAATATGAGTGTGTGAGTGTGTTTAATATGAGTGTGTGAGTGTGTTAAGTATGAGCGTGTGTGTGTGGCGGGGAGGACGACCACAGCCGGCTGACAGTGACGTGTGGTGATAACACTTCACCTGTCACTGTCACCTCCAGTAAATTAACTTTCTTATGTTATTTACACGAGAGTACGAACCATAAACATTTATTCCAACGTAAAAAATTTAGCCACTTTGTATCGGTAAAAGTGTGATGCAGTGAGATACAGTGAGATACAGTACAGTGAGGCCGGCACTGTACTCTACTGACTATGTTTCTCAGTTGTAAAGTTAGGTGTCCATTTACAGTTGGGTGCACTGGGGTGGGGTGGGATGGTGGTGGGGTGGGGTGGTGGTGGGGTTGGAGTGGTGGTGGGGTGGGGTTGGGTTGGGTTGGGTTGGGTGGAGGGCGAGGAGGTACTGATTCTTAGCACAGGAAGGGACGAGCTCTTGTGTAATACTGTGGCCTGAAGGCTGAAGGCTAACTTTATATCAGTGTAAAAGGATCATTACAGTTCATGGCAAACTTTATTGTGTAGAAAACGTATTGTGTGTGTGTGTGTGTGTGTGTGTGTGTGTGTGTGTGTGTGTGTGTGTGTGGGCGGTGTGACGTCAGCAGTCTCGCTCCTACCAGTTCGTGAGCACACTTATACTCCGTGGATCTTGGCTCTCTCTCTCTCTCTCTCTCTCTCTCTCTCTCTCTCTCTCTCTCTCTCTCTCTCTCTCTCTCTCTCCGGGTGTGTGAGAACCTAACCCACTGTCTCACTTACACCACCAGCACACAAAGATGGCGTCAAAGTCCCACCAAGACTCTACCGTAACTCTTCGTGGCGTCTAATCCATAGTTACGAGAGACAGTTATCTTGGGAGCGACTTAGGCTGGCCATCTAGGTCTTCCCTCAGCCGGGCCGGAAGGGAGCCGGATGTGACGAAAACTGTATTAATTACGGGTAACAAGGTCGAGTTTGGTGGTCCTAATTATACCAGAATGTGAAGCTACGGCCACGGGATGTAACACGGGGAGAGGTAGCGTGAGATGTAGCTGCGGGAGGGAGGGAGGAAGTGGTGAGAAGTAGCTGCGGGAGGGAGGGAGCCAGAAGGAAACGGGGAGGGAGTTTAAGGCAGTTTATAATTGCGTTGCTGTGAAGATTAATAGGTGGGTGACCCGTGTGGGGGGGGGGGGGGTTGCAGTGGAGTCGGTGGTGGTGGTGGTGGTGAGTGGTAGTGGGTGTTGCTGGTAATTGCCATGGTGTAGGTAACAGTGGGTGGGTGTTGGCTGACGCTGATAGTGTTAGGGATAATGGTGATGGTGGTGAGGAGCACGTGTGGGTGAAAGGGATTTAACCTATTGAACCCTTTGAGTGGGATGACTTTGACCTCTTGAATACAGTAAATTTACCCCTTGAGTACAGTATCATTGTAATTAAGGAATAGGCTAACATATTTATTCAAAGGGTTAAGATATTGTATTAAAGGGGTTAAATTATCGTATTCAAGGGGTTAAGTCATCGTATTCAAGGGGTTAAGTCATCGTATTCAAGAGGTTAAGACATCGTATTCAAGGGGTTAAGTCATCATATTCAAGGGGTTAAGTCATCATACTGAACGGGATAACGGGGTTTGGTCTTGTGTGTGTCTTCCTAACTTCGGCCACCTTTAGAGGTTAATGATATGAAGCATAACATTAACCTAACCTAACCTACCAATGACATCCACCAGTCAAGTCAGAAAAAAAATGAGTGTTGGGGTGACAGAACTGAACCTATTGACTGTAAACTGTGGGAGAAATTGTGTGAGTATTAGTGATTGGTTGTAGACGAACCTCCTCTAGCCAATGATAAAGAGCGCACGACCTCCCCCAGCCAATGATAAAGAGCGCACGACCTCCCCCAGCCAATGATAAGGGACACACGACCTCCCCAGCCAATGATAAAGAGCATACGACCTCCCCAGCCAATGATAAGGGACACACGACCTCCCCCAGCCAATGATAAGGGACACACGACCTCCCCCAGCCAATGATAAGGGACACACGACCTCCCCCAGCCAATGATAAAGGACACACGACCTCCCCAGCCAATCATAAGGGACACACGACCTCCCCCAGCCAATGATAAAGAGCATACGACCTCCCCAGCCAATCATAAGGGACACACGACCTCCCCCAGCCAATGATAAAGAGCATACGACCTCCCCAGCCAATCATAAGGGACACACGACCTCCCCCAGCCAATGATAAGGGACACACGACCTCCCCCAGCCAATGATAAAGGACACACGACCTCCCCCAGCCAATGATAAAGAGCATACGACCTCCCCAGCCAATGATAAGGGACACACGACCTCCCCAGCCAATGATAAAGGGCACACGACCTCCCCAGCCAATGATAAAGGACACACGACCTCCCCAGCCAATGATAAAGGGCACACGACCTCCCCCAGCCAATGATAAGGGACACACGACCTCCCCAGCCAATGATAAAGGACACACGACCTCCCCCAGCCAATGATAAAAGACACACGACCTCCCCAGCCAATGATAAGGGACACACGACCTCCCCCAGCCAATGATAAGGGACACACGACCTCCCCAGCCAATGATAAGGGACACACGACCTCCCCCAGCCAATGATAAGGGACACACGACCTCCCCCAGCCAATGATAAAAGACACACGACCTCCCCCAGCCAATGATAAAGGACACACGACCTCCCCAGCCAATGATAAAGGACACACGACCTCCCCCAGCCAATGATAAAAGACACACGACCTCCCCAGCCAATGATAAAGGACACACGACCTCCCCAGCCAATGATAAAGGACACACGACCTCCCCAGCCAATGATAAGGACACACGACCTCCCCAGCCAATGATAAGGGACACACGACCTCCCCAGCCAATGATAAAAGACACACGACTCCCCCAGCCAATGATAAAGAGCACACGACCTCCCCAGCCAATGATAAAGAGCACACGACCTCCCCAGCCAATGATAAGGGACACACGACTCCCCCAGCCAATGATAAGGGACACACGACTCCCCCAGCCAATGATAAAGAGCACACGACCTCCCCAGCCAATGATAAGGACACACGACCTCCCCAGCCAATGATAAGGGCACACGACCTCCCCAGCCAATGATAAAGGGCACACGACCTCCCCAGCCAATGATAAAGGGCACACGACCTCCCCAGCCAATGATAAAGGGCACACGACCTCCCCAGCCAATGATAAAGAGAGAACAGTCACTTGGAATTACTCTTGTCAGGAAACTTGGGGGAGGGGGGCGTTAATTTTCCCCTCCACTTCCCCTTCCCTCTCTCGATCACAGCCTCGAGCGATACCACACACACACACACACACACACACACACACACACACACACACACACACACACACTCACATACACACACACACACACACATATGATATGGTATACGTAATAGTTCCTAACACACACACACACACGCTATTTGAGGGTTATGTTTTGGCTACAGTGGTGAGAAATTGTGGTTGATGGTGGTGTATTGTGGCTCTGCTCCCTTTCTTTCTTTGGCTTCCCTCCCTTCCTTCCCTCCTTCACCAGCCTCCCTCACCTCGCCTTCATGCCTCGACTTTTCTACCTCGGTTTCCCTCCCTCACTCACCCACACGACATAGAACATGATGCTTTCCAACACTATACTCACCCCCATGATGCTCTCCAACACTATAATCACCCCCATGATGCTCTCCAACACTATAATCACCACCATGATGCTCTCCAACACTATAATCACCCCCATGATGCTCTCCAACACTATAATCACCCCCATGATGCTCTCCAACACTATAATCACCCCCCATGATGCTCTCCAACACTATAATCACCCCCCATGATGCTCTCCAACACTATAATCACCCCCATGATGCTCTCCAACACTATAATCACCCCCCCATGATGCTCTCCAACACTATAATCACCCCCATGATGCTCTCCAACACTATAATCACCCCCAATGATGCTCTCCAACACTATAATCACCCCCATGATGCTCTCCAACACTATAATCACCCTCCATGATGCTCTCCAACACTATAATCGTGTTATGTGAAGCAAGAGGTTGTTATTTTGGGTTGTCTTACGCAAGTTTGTTCCCCTAGGCAGGTGAGGCGTACCTACTGAGGGCTTCTGAACACTCCTGGGACCCTGTTGTGATGATGATGGAAATATGAACTACAATAATGATGTATTCTTCTTCTTACTATCATCATCATGACCTTAGTAATACTACTACTACTACTACTACTTTTTTTTTTTTTCTTTTTTTTTTAACGTGGCCTCCAGCCTCCCCCAATAGCCACACCTTCGCCACCATAGATTTACCTTGATATTAAATATCCTAATACATAAGAAGCTATCCTATCTGTGTTAAATTAGTTGAGCCGCAGATCCATGCGGCATTCAGTGACTGTAGCCTCATAGTCATTATCTGCAGCAGTTGTCGGAGTAGGGGCAGAAGCTCTCGTTCCCCTGAGGCAGAGCAAAGCCGACCGAAGGAGAGAGAAGGACAGTCGACATCTCATCCAGGCTGTAACATAACTTCTGGGCTGCTGCTTCTGTTCGGAGATCAGCTCCGCGAGTCTGGCGTAGAAACATCTTGCACTTGGGCCCATCCCACCAGAGGTTGTGAACACTAGAGGAGTGAAGCTGCCTTGATCAACATTTTGAATTCTCTCCCCATATGCCCTTCTCTTGTCGTTCTCGTTCCTCCTATGCGCAGCATCGAGAGCTAGGTTACGGTGACAAACGGCCATGGGATCAAAAATCCTGATGTCGAAGAAAGCTCGCTGTCCCCGCGTCCAGAATCCTCGAGCACTGACGTCCACACGGGCTTCGTTAGATGTGTTTGAAGTCCTGTGTTGGAGGATCTCGCCATCCAGTGGAAGGAGGGTCGGTTCTACCATGACGTCCCGGCAGATTTCCTTCAACATATTTGCTGTGAGATCCCTTACCTCGTCATGCCTCATGCATATGAAGCCCCCCTTCTTGCAAACCATGGCGTGATCGCCATCATAGGAATAGCCACACACGAATTGGGAGGGCAAACCATCTACTGGCCGACCGTACCTTAGAGCAATGGCATCTGTAAATTCTTGTTTGTTAAGGCTGAAACCATTTGCCCTTATCGGTAACGTAGTTAACCAGTTCGAGGCGCCCACCTCCTGCGCTATAGCTACTTTTTTTGTCAAATTTTCTGGAACCTGCAGCAACAGTTGCTGCAACTTATCATTTTGGCAGTGCTGTCAGTCTGTCGTAATGGACCTACGACTCTTATTTACTTTACTACTACTACTACTACTACTACTACTACTACTACTACTACTACTACTACTACTACTACTACTAATAATAATAATAATAATAATAATAATAATAATAATATTAATAATATTAATAATAATAATAATAATAATAATAATAATAATATACACAACACACAGGATTACTCAGCTTGAGGAACACCTTAAGTTTGTTGTTATGTTTCAGTCAACACTCTGAAGACTTGTCCTCGTGCACCTGTGAAAATATTGTAGTTGATAAGACGTAAATCTTCACCGGGTTGTGGTCCATTTACACCTTCCATTACCTGCAGTCGAGGACACGCAAGGTAATTAATCTTACCTGCAGGACTCACGCTCTTGAGACGCTTCTACCTTCCCCTCACATAATAGTTTGTTATACACCAGTGGGCAGCTGGTCAGAGAGAACAGCTAATTTTACTGTTTACCAACTTTTAGATCTCAGACAGTAAGTAAGAGGTTGTCGCCTAAACTTATAAAACAGTTTCTTCGTAAAGAGGTATTAAAGTTTGTGTCTTTGATATTGTTAAGTCGCCATACTGTGATGTAAGACCACATCAAAGTGGGTCTCATAGCAACGGTGTCGAGACAGTCACTGAATACTTAAGCCAGTATTGAACTCGACCGCCCTCACTCCTCTGACTGTAGAGTTAAGTACTGTACCTTAGGGGGGGAGGCGACGGCTGTAGCCACTCGGCTGTCTCACCGCTTATGACGATAATAGCCTTTGGTAAATACAGTGTTGTAATCATCAAAGGATGTTGACACAAGTTATGTAGACCAAAGGAACTGTGTACTGTTGATGGTCGTACCGTTGTGAAGGAACTTGTTTACATTCATATTAAAACCTTCATACATTTTTAATAAGAATTAGTCGGGTTAGTAACTGGTGAATAGAAGCTTGTTAAGTGGTAACTATTAAGGTGTGTTGACACAGTTTATTACTCAGCAGCCAGGAGGACAATCTGGTGCTGTGTGGACACGAGTAGCGTGCTCGTGTCCTCTCTGTGAACACGCCTGCCACACTCTTAATACATCTGAGAGTTTTAATGAATTTAGATAAAAGTTAACATCTAGTAAACTGAATATTAGGGTGAGGTGATAGAGTCTACTCCACAAGAACGAGGAGCAGCAGCTGGTGTTGTGTTGGAGGTGATAACGAGGCTGTGTGTATTGTTGTCACTGTCACTCGCTCACACCGGGGACGTAATCAAGGCGGGTTTACACGGTGGTGGAGGCCGGGGTGTAGTGACAGTGTATTGTGTTGCTGTACAGTGTAAGCTTGTGTCTCCCGTGATGGTGAGGCTGGTGCTAGGTCGTTAGGCTTTGGTGAGGCACTTAATACTATCCAGAAACTGGTTACTATGACTTTATAAAGACTCATAGAGGAGTGTTTAGGTAACTTACTGTACATCTAACCACAGTACAGAACTTCTCTCCAGTCTGCGCTGCCAGGAGTATGTTGTTGTGTATATCCCCAACCAAAAGTTCTCTGCAAACTCTTTCCATCTTATAACCTAACCTAACCCACCACAACAAGGCACGCTCTTCTATATTAGTCCTGTAGAGGCGGTGTGTGTGTGTGTGTGTGTGTGTGTGTGTGTGGTGAGGTGCAGTGTGTGTGTGTCTGTCTGGTGAGGTGCAGTGTGTGTCTGTGTGTCTGGTGAGGTGCAGTGTGTGTCTGTGTGTCTGGTGAGGTGCAGTGTGTGTGTGTGTGTGTGTGTGTGTGTGTGTGTGTGTGTGTGTGTGTGTGTGTGTGTTGACGTGATTACTGTACAACATTTCTCTCTAACTTTACATTTTCCAAAAGTTGCAGACGTGTGCAGTATTTTTTGTGGCGTATTTTCTTTTATTTCCTCACCAGACAGAGACACACACTGCAGCTCACCAGACAGAGACACACACTGCAGCTCACCAGACAGAGACACACACTGCAGCTCACCACACAGACAGACACACACTGCAGCTCACCAGACAGAGACACACACTGCAGCTCACCACACAGAGAAGACACACACACTGCAGCTCACCAGACAGACACACACTGCACCTCACCAGACAGAGACACACACTGCAGCTCACCACACAGAGACACACACACTGCACCTCACCAGACAGAGACACACACACTGCACCTCACCACACAGAGACACACACACTGCAGCTCACCAGACAGACACACACACTGCAGCTCAGCCAGACAGAGACACACACTGCAGCTCACCAGACAGATACACACACTGCAGCTCACCAGACAGAGACACACACTGCACCTCACCAGACAGACACACACACTGCAGCTCACCAGACAGAGACACACACTGCAGCTCACCAGACAGAGACACACACTGCAGCTCACCAGACAGACACACACACTGCACCTCACCAGACAGAGACACACACTGCACCTCACCAGACAGAGACACACACTGCACCTCACCAGACAGAGACACACACTGCAGCTCACCAGACAGAGACACACACTGCACCTCACCACACAGAGACACACACTGCACCTCACCACACAGAGACACACACTGCACCTCACCACACAGAGACACACACTGCACCTCACCACACAGAGACACACACTGCAGCTCACCAGACAGAGACACACACTGCACCTCACCACACAGAGACACACACTGCACCTCACCACACAGAGACACACACTGCACCTCACCAGACAGAGACACACACTGCACCTCACCAGACAGAGACACACACTGCACCTCACCACACAGAGACACACACTGCACCTCACCACACAGAGACACACACTGCACCTCACCAGACAGAGACACACACTGCACCTCACCACACAGAGACACACACTGCACCTCACCAGACAGAGACACGCACTGCACCTCACCAGACAGAGACACACACTGCAGCTCACCAGACAGAGACACACACTGCACCTCACCAGACAGAGACACACACTGCACCTCACCACACAGAGACACACACTGCACCTCACCAGACAGAGACACACACTGCACCTCACCACACAGAGACACACACTGCACCTCACCACACAGAGACACACACTGCACCTCACCAGACAGAGACACACTGCACCTCACCACACAGAGACACACACTGCACCTCACCACACAGAGACACACTGCACCTCACCACACAGAGACACACACAGCAGCTCACCACACAGAGACACACACTGCACCTCACCACACAGAGACACACACTGCACCTCACCAGACAGAGACACACACTGCAGCTCACCAGACAGAGACACACACTGCACCTCACCAGACAGAGACACACACTGCACCTCACCACACAGAGACACACACTGCAGCTCACCAGACAGAGACACACACTGCACCTCACCACACAGAGACACACACTGCAGCTCACCAGACAGAGACACACACTGCACCTCACCACACAGAGACACACACTGCACCTCACCACACAGAGACACACACTGCAGCTCACCAGACAGAGACACACACTGCACCTCACCAGACAGAGACACACACTGCACCTCACCAGACAGAGATACACACTGCACCTCACCAGACAGAGACACACACTGCACCTCACCACACAGAGACACACACTGCACCTCACCAGACAGAGACACGCACTGCACCTCACCAGACAGAGACACACACTGCAGCTCACCAGACAGAGACACACACTGCACCTCACCAGACAGAGACACACACTGCACCTCACCACACAGAGACACACACTGCACCTCACCAGACAGAGACACACACTGCACCTCACCAGACAGAGACACACACTGCACCTCACCACACAGAGACACACACTGCACCTCACCAGACAGAGACACACTGCACCTCACCACACAGAGACACACACTGCACCTCACCACACAGAGACACACTGCACCTCACCACACAGAGACACACACAGCAGCTCACCACACAGAGACACACACTGCACCTCACCACACAGAGACACACACTGCACCTCACCAGACAGAGACACACACTGCAGCTCACCAGACAGAGACACACACTGCACCTCACCAGACAGAGACACACACTGCACCTCACCAGACAGAGACACACACTGCAGCTCACCACACAGAGAAGACACACACTGCACCTCACCACACAGAGAAGACACACACACTGCACCTCACCACACAGAGAAGACACACACACTGCACCTCACCAGACAGAGACACACACTGCACCTCACCACACAGAGAAGACACACACACTGCACCTCACCACACAGAGAAGACACACACACTGCACCTCACCAGACAGAGACACACACTGCACCTCACCAGACAGAGAAGACACACACCTGCACCTCACCACACAGAGAAGACACACACACTGCACCTCACCAGACAGAGAAGACACACACACTGCACCTCACCAGACAGAGACACACACTGCACCTCACCACACAGAGAAGACACACACACTGCACCTCCCCAGACAGAGACACACACTGCACCTCACCAGACAGAGAAGACACACACACACTGCACCTCACCACACAGAGAAGACACACACTGCACCTCACCAGACGGAGACACACACTGCAGCTCACCACACAGAGAAGACACACACACTGCACCTCACCAGACAGAGACACACACACTGCACCTCACCAGACAGAGAAGAGACACACACTGCACCTCACCAGACAGAGACACACACACTGCACCTCACCAGACAGAGACACACACACTGCACCTCACCAGACAGAGAAGAGACACACACTGCACCTCACCAGACAGAGACACACACACTGTACCTCACCAGACAGAGAAGACACACTGCACCTCACCAGACAGAGAAGACACACTGCAGCTCACCAGACAGAGAAGACACACACACTGCACCTCACCAGACAGAAACACACACACTGCACCTCACCACACAGAGAAGAGACACACACTGCACCTCACCAGACAGAGACACACACTGCAGCTCACCACACAGAGACACACACTGCACCTCACCACACAGAGAAGACACACTGCACCTCACCAGACAGAGACACACACTGCAGCTCACCACACAGAGAAGACACACACACTGCAGCTCACCACACAGAGAAGACACACACACTGCACCTCACCAGACAGAGACACACACTGCAGCTCACCACACAGAGACACACACTGCACCTCACTAGACAGAGACACACACAGCAGGTCACCAGACAGAGACACACACTGCACCTCACCACACAGAGAAGAGACACACACTGCACCTCACCAGACAGAGACACACACTGCACCTCACCACACAGAAAAGAGACACACACTGCACCTCACCAGACAGAGACACACAATGCAGCTCACCACACAGAGAAGACACACACACTGCACCTCACCACACAGAGAAGACACACACACTGCACCTCACCAGACAGAGACACACACTGCACCTCACCAGACAGAGACACACACACTGCAGCTCACCACACAGAGAAGACACACACACTGCACCTCACCACACAGAGAAGACACACACACTGCACCTCACCAGACAGAGAAGACACACTGCACCTCACCAGACAGAGAAGACACACACACTGCAGCTCACCAGACAGAGACACACACACACTGCACCTCACCACACAGAGACACACACACTGCACCTCACCAGACAGAGAAGACACACACACTGCAGCTCACCACACAGAGAAGACACACACACTGCAGCTCACCAGACAGAGACACACACACACTGCACCTCACCACACAGAGACACACACACTGCACCTCACCAGACAGAGACACACACACTGCACCTCACCACACAGAGAAGACACACACACTGCACCTCACCAGACAGAGAAGACACACACACTGCAGCTCACCAGACAGAGACACACACACACTGCACCTCACCAGACAGAGAAGACACACTGCACCTCACCACATAGAGACACACACTGCACCTCACCACACAGAGAAGACACACACACTGCACCTCACCAGACAGAGAAGACACACACACTGCACCTCACCAGACAGAGAAGACACACTGCACCTCACCACACAGAGACACACACTGCACCTCACCACACAGAGAAGACACACACACTGCACCTCACCAGACAGAGAAGACACACACACTGCACCTCACCACACAGAGACACACACTGCACCTCACCACACAGAGAAGACACACACACTGCACCTCACCACACAGAGAAGACACACACACTGCACCTCACCAGACAGAGAAGACACACTGCACCTCACCACACAGAGACACACACTGCACCTCACCACACAGAGAAGACACACACACTGCACCTCACCAGACAGAGAAGACACACACACTGCACCTCACCACACAGAGAAGACACACACACTGCACCTCACCAGACAGAGACACACACTGCAGCTCACCGGACAGAGACACACACTGCACTTCACCAGACAGAGACACACACTGCACCTCACCACACAGAGAAGACACACACACTGCAGCTCACCAGACAGAGACACACACTGCACCTCACCAAACAGAGACACACACTGCACCTCACCAGACAGAGACACACACTGCACCTCACCACACAGACAGACACACACACACTGCACCTCACCAGACAGAGACACACACTGCAGCTCACCAGACAGAGACACACACTGCACCTCACCAGACAGAGACACACACTGCAGCTCACCAGACAGAGACACACACTGCAGCTCACCACACAGAGAAGACACACACTGCACCTCCCCAGACAGAGACACACACTGCAGCTCACCAGACAGAGACACACACTGCAGCTCACCAGACAGAGACACACACTGCAGCTCACCAGACAGAGACACACACTGCAGCTCACCAGACAGATACACACACTGCACCTCACCAGACAGAGACACACACTGCACCTCACCAGACAGAGACACACACTGCAGCTCACCAGACAGAGACACACACTGCACCTCACCACACAGAGACACACACTGCACCTCACCACACAGAGACACACACTGCAGCTCACCAGACAGAGACACACACTGCACCTCACCACACAGAGACACACACTGCACCTCACCAGACAGAGACACACACTGCACCTCACCAGACAGAGACACACACTGCAGCTCACCAGACAGAGAAGACACACACTGCACCTCACCAGTCAGAGATACACACTGCACCTCACCAGACAGAGACACACACTGCACCTCACCAGACAGAGACACACACTGCAGCTCACCAGACAGAGACACACACTGCAGCTCACCAGACAGAGATACACACTGCACCTCACCAGACAGAGACACACAGAGACACACACACTGCACCTCACCAGGCAGAGACACACACTGCACCTCACCAGACAGAGACACGCACTGCACCTCACCAGACAGAGACACACACTGCAGCTCACCAGACAGAGACACACACTGCACCTCACCACACAGAGACACACACTGCACCTCACCAGACAGAGACACACACTGCACCTCACCAGACAGAGACACACACTGCACCTCACCACACAGAGACACACACTGCACCTCACCAGACAGAGACACACTGCACCTCACCACACAGAGACACACACTGCATCTCACCACACAGAGACACACTGCACCTCACCACACAGAGACACACACAGCAGCTCACCACACAGAGACACACACTGCACCTCACCACACAGAGAAGACACACTGCACCTCACCAGACAGAGACACACACTGCAGCTCACCAGACAGAGACACACACTGCACCTCACCAGACAGAGACACACACTGCACCTCACCACACAGAGACACACACTGCAGCTCACCAGACAGAGACACACACTGCACCTCACCACACAGAGACACACACTGCAGCTCACCAGACAGAGACACACACTGCACCTCACCACACAGAGACACACACTGCACCTCACCACACAGAGACACACACTGCACCTCACCACACAGAGACACACTGCACCTCACCACACAGAGACACACACAGCAGCTCACTAGACAGAGACACACACTGCACCTCACCACACAGAGACACACACTGCACCTCACCAGACAGAGACACACACTGCCGCTCACCAGACAGAGACACACACTGCACCTCACCAGACAGAGACACACACTGCACCTCACCAGACAGAGACACACACTGCAGCTCACCACACAGAGAAGTCACACACTGCACCTCACCACACAGAGAAGACACACACACTGCACCTCACCACACAGAGACACACACTGCACCTCACCAGACAGAGACACACACTGCACCTCACCACACAGAGACACACACTGCACCTCACCACACAGAGACACACACTGCAGCTCACCAGACAGAGACACACACTGCACCTCACCAGACAGAGACACACACTGCACCTCACCAGACAGAGATACACACTGCACCTCACCAGACAGAGACACACACTGCACCTCACCAGACAGAGAAGACACACACCTGCACCTCACCACACAGAGAAGACACACACACTGCACCTCACCAGACAGAGAAGACACACACACTGCACCTCACCAGATAGAGACACACACACTGCACCTCACCAGACAGAGACACACACTGCACCTCACCACACAGAGAAGACACACACACTGCACCTCCCCAGACAGAGACACACACTGCACCTCACCAGACAGAGAAGACACACACACACTGCACCTCACCACACAGAGAAGACACACACTGCACCTCACCAGACAGAGACACACACTGCAGCTCACCACACAGAGAAGACACACACACTGCACCTCACCATACAGAGACACACACACTGCACCTCACCAGACAGAGAAGAGTCACACACTGCACCTCACCAGACAGAGACACACACACTGCACCTCACCAGACAGAGAAGAGACACACACTGCACCTCACCAGACAGAGACACACACACTGCACCTCACCAGACAGAGAAGACACACTGCACCTCACCAGACAGAGAAGACACACTGCAGCTCACCAGACAGAGAAGACACACACACTGCACCTCACCAGACAGAGACACACACACTGCACCTCACCACACAGAGAAGACACACACACTGCACCTCACCAGACAGAGACACACACTGCACCTCACCAGACAGAGAAGACACACTGCACCTCACCAGACAGACACACACACTGCACCTCACCAGACAGAGACACACACTGCACCTCACCAGACAGAGAAGCCACACACACTGCAGCTCACCACACAGAGAAGACACACACACTGCACCTCACCAGACAGAGAAGACACACTGCACCTCACCACACAGAGACACACACTGCACCTCACCACACAGAGAAGACACACACACTGCACCTCACCAGACAGAGAAGACACACACACTGCACCTCACCACACAGAGAAGACACACACACTGCACCTCACCAGACAGAGACACACACTGCACCTCACCAGACAGAGACACACACTGCAGCTCACCAGACAGAGACACACACTGCACCTCACCAGACAGAGACACACACTGCACCTCACCACACAGAGAAGACACACACACTGCAGCTCACCAGACAGAGACACACACTGCACCTCACCAGACAGAGACACACACTGCACCTCACCACACAGACAGACACACACACACACTGCACCTCACCAGACAGAGACACACACTGCAGCTCACCAGACAGAGACACACACTGCACCTCACCAGACAGAGACACACACTGCAGCTCACCAGACAGAGACACACACTGCAGCTCACCACACAGAGACACACACTGCACCTCACCAGACAGAGACACACACTGCACCTCACCAGACAGAGACACACACTGCACCTCCCCAGACAGAGACACACACTGCACCTCACCAGACAGAGACACACACTGCAGCTCACCAGACAGAGACACACACTGCAGCTCACCAGACAGATACACACACTGCACCTCACCAGACAGAGACACACACTGCACCTCACCAGACAGAGACACACACTGCAGCTCACCAGACAGAGACACACACTGCACCTCACCACACAGAGACACACACTGCACCTCACCACACAGAGACACACACTGCAGCTCACCAGACAGAGACACACACTGCACCTCACCACACAGAGACACACACTGCACCTCACCAGACAGAGACACACACTGCACCTCACCAGACAGAGACACACACTGCAGCTCACCAGACAGAGAAGACACACACTGCACCTCACCAGACAGAGACACACACTGCACCTCACCAGTCAGAGATACACACTGCACCTCACCAGACAGAGACACACACTGCACCTCACCACACAGAGACACACACTGCAGCTCACCAGACAGAGACACACACTGCACCTCACCACACAGAGACACACACTGCACCTCACCAGACAGAGACACACACTGCACCTCACCAGACAGAGACACACACTGCAGCTCACCAGACAGAGAAGACACACACTGCACCTCACCAGACAGAGACACACACTGCACCTCACCAGTCAGAGATACACACTGCACCTCACCAGACAGAGACACACACTGCACCTCACCACACAGAGACACACACTGCAGCTCACCAGACAGAGACACACACTGCAGCTCACCAGACAGAGATACACACTGCACCTCACCAGACAGAGACACACAGAGACACACACACTGCACCTCACCAGGCAGAGACACACACTGCACCTCACCAGACAGAGACACACACTGCACCTCACCAGACAGAGACACACACACACACTGCACCTCACCACACAGAGACACACACTGCACCTCACCACACAGAGACACACACACTGCACCTCACCAGACAGAGACACACACTGCACCTCACCAGACAGAGACACACACTGCAGCTCACCAGACAGAGACACACACACTGAACCTCACCAGACAGAGACACACACTGCACCTCACCAGACAGAGACACACACACTGCAGCTCACCAGACAGAGACACACACACTGCAGCTCACCAGACAGAGACACACACTGCACCTCACCAGACAGACACATACACTGCACCTCACCAGACAGACACACACACTGCACCTCACCAGACAGACACACACACTGCACCTCACCAGACAGAGACACACACTGCACCTCACCAGACAGACACACACACACACTGCACCTCACCAGACAGACACACACACTGCACCTCACCAGACAGACACACACACTGCACCTCACCACACAGAGAAGACACACTGCAGCTCACCAGACAGAGAAGACACACACTGCACCTCACCAGGCAGACACACACACACACTGCACCTCACCAGACAGAAACACACACTGCACCTCACCAGACAGAGACACACACACACACTGCACCTCACCAGACAGAGAAGACACACACTGCACCTCACCAGGCAGACACACACACACACTGCACCTCACCAGACAGACACACACACTGCACCTCACCAGACAGACACACACACACACTGCACCTCACCAGACAGACACACACACACACACTGCACCTCACCAGACAGACACACACACACACTGCACCTCACCAGACAGACACACACACACACTGCACCTCACCAGACAGACACACACACTGCACCTCACCAGACAGAGACACACACTGCACCTCACCAGACAGAGACACACACTGCACCTCACCAGACAGAGACACACACTGCAGCTCACCAGACAGAGACACACACTGCACCTCACCAGACAGACACACACACTGCACCTCACCAGACAGACACACACACACACTGCACCTCACCAGACAGACACACACACACACTGCACCTCACCAGACAGACACACACACACACTGCACCTCACCAGACAGACACACACATACACTGCACCTCACCAGACAGACACACACACTGCACCTCACCAGACAGAGACACACACACTGCACCTCACCCGACAGACACATACTGCACCTCACCAGACAGAGACACACACACTGCACCTCACCCGACAGACACACACTGCACCCCACCAGACACACACACACACCCGCTGCACCTCACCAGACAGACATACACACACTGCACCTCCTTCTTTCCTCACACAGCCAAACTGTGGAATGCTCTGCCTTCTTCTGTGTTTCCATGCTCTTACAATCTGTCTCACGTTAAAATGCTGGTTTTCCGGCATCTTCGTGGTGTAGATTAATATAGTATAACCTTTTTTTTCTATATTTGCAATTTTTTTCCGTTCTTTTTTTTTTCGCCCCCCCCCCCCCCCCCCCCAGGCTCCGTTGTGGGTCGTTTGACCTGTGCCCGAGTGGGCTAATTCCTGTAAAAAAAAAAGAAAAAAGACTGACTGAGGACGTGTCCCCTGGCGCTCCGCAGCAGCCAAGGTCATCACTTCGACCTATAGCTAATTTAATACAGTTCAATACTTTTACGGAAATAGAATGCGTATTTTCAAGGTGTCAGCGACTGTGAGTGCCTGACTTGTGAATATGTGCGTCCCAGTGTCACGATAACGTCGCACCGACCTGTTCCAGCTGAAGTCTGTTGCTGGCTATCCTCCACCCCCACACCATCACTCTACTAAAGGCGCTGAGAATCTTTCATAACCGCGGCTGCAGACGGAGTCGCCGCATTCCCAGACGAATCCCTATCATCACGCCGAGCAAGCATAAGAAAATCAAGCCAGTGCCAGAAAGACAGTGTACTCGCTATGAAGTGCCGCGACTATGGTACAGCCTACCATCCATATTGCTGTCCAATGTCACATCTTTATGCAACATGGTGGAGGAGGTCAGTGTTACAGTGAAGTCAGTTGGTGCAGGTATTGTGGCGATTACCGAGGCGTGGCAAATTGTTCCTGAGATCTGTGCCATTGAAAACTATGAGTTATTTCACCACCCTAGAAAGGACAGGAGAGGTGGGGGTGTAGTGCTGTACTCTCGCAGTGTCCTTAAACCATCACACCTAGGTGTTAATGTACCTGAGAATGTAGAACTTTGTGGGTTAAGGTCACTCCCACTTCCCACTTCCCACCCCCGCCACCTTGCCTCCCTCATTGTTTGTGTGGCCTATCACCCCCCCCCCCCCCACCCACGCTCACCTACCGCCAATGTATTGGTTACTCATAATAGACACTGCTGACTCCCTGAGATCCAGATTTCCATGTGCTAAACTAGTGATATGAAGTGACTTTAATGAGTTAGACATCAGCAACATCACCCAACACCTCCACCTTGCACAGATAGTTGACTTTCCCACACATAAGAATGCCACCCTGGACCTCATCATGACTGATCTCGGCAACCACTACCTCCTCCCCCCCCCCCCAGCCACTGCCTCTCATGGGGCGGAGCACCCACCGGTCTCTGCTGTGGTCACTTACACCTACCATCTCACGACCGCCAGTTGTCACCAGGACTTGCCGACCTACCCCTGACTCTGCTATGCGGCGTTCGGACAATGGATGACCCGGTATCCCTGGACTGAAGAGATCACGATAGACGATGTGCAGAACAAGTGGGATAATTACCTGGACACTATCACCAAAGCCTACCCACCACATCTTTCCAGCCAAGACACTGAGGATCCACCCCGATGATGCCCCGTGGATTACACCCCGTATCAAAACACTAATTGGGCAGCGCAGCAAGGCATACTACACCAACAACCGCCTGTACAAAAGTCTACGTAACCAGGTCATCAGGGAAATTAAGTCAGCCAAGAAGTCTTATTATCCCAGGAAAGTGCACGGCCTCAAGGAAGTCGGCATCGGTCAGTGGTACTCCAAGGTAAAAGATCTCTGTGGTCTTAACCGTCAGTCTCCCACATTTCCTTTTGTCTCTCATTTACCTAGTGAGATGGCAGCTGAGATAATTAATAACCACTTTGCTACCATATATCATACCCTACCCAGTCTTGACCTCACTCTCCTCCCGGCCTACTTACCTTCCCCCTCCCCCCCTCCCAGTGTTCAACCATTTGAAATTACCAACAAACTCCTGAAATTTAAATCCAAACGCTCCACGACCCCAATTGACCTCCCAATCAAAATTTACAAGGAGTTTGCAGTCGAACTTGCCACCCCCCTCTGTTCCATTATTAATGCATCCTTCAGACAAAGAAAATGTCCGAATGAATGGAAAAGCGCATTTGTCACCCCTATCTCCAAGGTCCCCACCCCACAGTCCCCTAACGACCTTAGGCCAGTTGCCATTACCCCCATATCCAGTCTACTCTGCGAAGACTTTGTGTTTGAGTGGGCATTTGCTGGTATTTATCAGTCAATTGATCCACGGCAACTCGGAAATATGAGGACCTCCTCTACATCACACTGCTTATTTAGTTTCCTGGATTTCTGCACAAAAAACCTGGAGAAACGTAAGACATCACTGGCCGTTGCCCTTGTTGACTTCAGGAAGGCTTTTGACCTTGTTGATAACTGCACTGTTATCAACAAGGCCATTGCACTAGGGCTGCCCACCAACCTGGTCTCGTGGCTCACTGATTTTCTGAGTGAGCATCGTCAGGCAGTGAGGTACCAGGGTTCTGTCTCCACATTCCAACACCTCGCCTGCCGAGTTCCCCAGGGGACCAAGATGGGACCACTATGCTTCTTAATCCTTATCAACGACGCTCTATCGGACACTCCTCACAGGTGGAAGTACGTGGATGACTGCACTGTGGGGGTTACAGTGGACAACACCTCATCGGACTACTCATCGCTACAAGGCACCCTGGACAGGCTACAGGCATGGACTACGGAGAACAAAGTCACCGCCAATCACACCAAAACCGTAGTCATGCACATCAATACCGCCACCACTCCAGTGCAAGCTCCAGCAGTCACAGTGGGTGCCCATCCTGTCCAGTTAGTGCAGGCTGCCAAACTCCTGGGTGTTACCATAGACCACACACTTTACTGGAAGGCCCATGTAAACAACACAGTCAAGGCAGCCTCGTACCGACTTTACATGCTATGAAGACTCAGGTCACTTGGGGCACCCACGCCAGAGGTGAGGACTATCTATAACCCATTTATTCTCCCCAAACTAACGTATGCGTCACCAGCTGGTAGTCTTCTCTCAACTCCACCCAACAACGTCAGCTAGAGAAGGTACAGAAGAGGGCCTGCAGAATCATGCTCGGCGCAGACTACTCCGGCTACAACAACGCTCTCTCCACCCTGGAAATGCCATCCCTCAGTGACCTCCACCACCACGCACTAGCAGGGTTTGGCTGTGGAGTACTGCACCATCCTCGTCATCGCCACCTCCTGCCACCGGCAGTCCCCCGCCCACCTCGCCCAGTCCGCCACTACAACAAAATTCAGCCCATAAGAGCCCGCACCGATAGATATAAGAACAGCACCATCCCATATATTGTTAAAATAATAAACAACTCCTGATTTATGTACTGTACAGCCCTGTAAATGTATTGAACGCATATTATATCATTATGTCTAAATCACATGTAAGTCTGTATATTTTCAGCCACCGGCTGCAACTCTATTGATAAACCGTTTATTATTATTATTATTTTTATTAGACACACACTGCACCTCACCAGACAGACAGACACACTGCACCTCACCAGACAGACAGACACACTGCACCTCACCAGACAGACAGACACACTGCACCTCACCAGACAGACAGACACACTGCACCTCACCAGACAGACAGACACACTGCACCTCACCAGAAAGACAGACACACTGCACCTCACCAGACAGACAGACACACTGCACCTCACCAGACAGACAGACACACTGCACCTCACCAGACAGACAGACACACTGCACCTCACCAGAAAGACAGACACACTGCACCTCACCAGAAAGACAGACACACTGTACCTCACCAGACAGATATACTGTACACACACACACACACACACACACACACACACACACACACTCACTGCACCTCGTCAGATCATAAAAAGTGACCATAAATTCGTTTACACTTAATAAAACACTTCCGCTGGCCATTTTATCCTCACCGGAATTTTTGAGAAGTTGGACATATCTCAGCACATTAATTTTACGGTCCCACTTGGTGATGTCTCCAGGTTTTACAGCTCTCATGAGTCGCCCTTCACAGGCTATTGGGTTTTGTGATCAAGAGGCGGCGGCAGGGAGGAATGTGCAAGAATAACGTTTAGGTGTATCCTATGCTGTCTTGTATACTCTACACACATGCATACTGACATACACACACGCACACATACACAACCACACATATAGTAGGACACACGCACACACATACACATACACACATACACACGCTTACTGTACATACATACATACATACATACATACATACACATACATACATAAATACATACTAAAACACACACACACACACACACACACTAGCCGCTAACAAGACAGTGTTGTTGGACGACTCACTGGAGGGGGAGGGTGGGTGGGGACCTCTCAGCCACACCTCAGTTCTCTTCAGGGAGAACACAAAGGAGAGAGAGAAGTGTCTCCCAACTTTCTCGGCGCTCAAGAGGAGAAAACTTCCCTGACGAAGAAACAATTAGCGGTTGAGAATCTTCCTCCTCTTGCTCCTCTTCCTCCTCTTCAGTAGTCGCGAGCTGTGTGTGAACTCCTCTTCCTACTCCTCCTCCTTGTTGTTGTTTTTGTTCTTCTTACTTATTGTTGTTGTTGTTGTTGTTATTGTTGTTATTGTTGTTGTTGTTGTTGTTCTCCTGACAAGACAGTTGTACCGCTACAGTTTTATGGTTATCCCACACATTGAGGTTCTCGTGGGTGTTTAGCTCTCTCTCTCTCTCTCTGTACCCAGGGATTCATTAGTCATAAATTACTAACTTTGGAAATCATAAAAAAAATATATATACCTGTATTAAAAAATCACAGTGATATTTACCCAAGTCTGAAGGTCATCGAGGGGAGACAATTATTGGGTTTAAACTTTTGAAAATTATTACCACTGAGAAATTATCATTGTTAGAAATTATTTGGATTATTTTTGTGTGTTTATACAGCGTGGTCTTATATGTACACTTGTGGTCAAAATTTCCTGGACACTTTTTGGCATTGTCTGGTCTCAGCTTGTCGGTTAGGTTAGGTTAGGTTGAGTTGGTTTGGTTAGGTTAGGTTGAGTTGGTTTGGTTCAAGTTAGGTTGATTGTGTTTGGGTTAGGTTAGGTTATATGATTTTAAACCATCGTTCTGAAAAGGTGTTAACGTGGATATGCTTCGATATTTTCTTTCAATTACATAATGTATTTTTTCGTGTTGACATTGTGAGATAAATTCAACAGGTATTAGCAACATGTCCTTCATTCAACAGGTAAAAAGAACCACCATTCAACAGGTACTAACAATCAACAGGTTAGGTTAGGTGTGTCTGTTTAATACTAATTATAATAATAATAATTAAGGGTTTATTGAAAAAGTCGGCAGCCCGAAGGCTGAAAATATACATGGACAAGAATGACTTATTACATACAAAGACATGGGGTAGGTGGGTCGTTAAACAAAAGCTTTCATTACTGAAAGAAGAAGGAACATGAATTAAACATACATATTATTATAGTTTACAGTTGATGGCCCGGGCCTGGGCTGGTCATGGAGACACCAGGTGGTGTGGTGTTCACGTGGTGCAGTAACTCGTCCGTAGGTGTTGATATGATGGACCTCACGTGGTCATGGGGACACGGAGTGGTGTGGGGTGGTGTCACATGGACTGATTAGCACCTCCTTGTCAGAAGATGGCGGTCAGTTCCCAGGGGTGCTTATCTCACTGGTGGGTTACGGTTCTCACTGGTACTGTCTAGTGCTGAATTCACTTGCTTAAAAACTCTCTCTCTCTCTCTCTCTCTCTCTCTCTCTCTCTCTCTCTCTCTCTCTCTCTCTCTCTCTCTCATCATAAAATTGAGAATTAAATTTCTCTCACTCACCCTCAGCGGAGTTTCACGTCATTGGGCACAAATGGTGTATATGTGAATGGGTGACGTGTGTGTGTGTGTGTGTGTGTGTGTGTGTGTGTGTGTGTGTGTGTGTGTGTGTGTGTGTGTGTGTAAATAATAATAATAATAATAAACGGTTTATTGAAAAAGTTTGCAGCCCGAAGGCTGAAAATATATATTGGACACAAATGACTTATTATATACATTAGTGATTTAACAAAAGCCTTCATTAGATAAAGGTGAAGGAACATACAGTGAACATACAGATTAATGTTTACACACATAGATCATGTAAGCTGAGGTGTTGAACAGCAGACACGTAGTGTAGTAACTCCCTCACAGATGGTGTTATGAGGGGCATCACATGGCGTAGTAATTCCCTCACAGGTGGTGTTATGAGGGGCCTGATGTGGTGTAATAATTCCCTCACAGATGGTGTTATGAGGGGCATCACATGGCGTAGTAATTCCCTCACAGATGGTGTTATGAGGGGCATCACGTGGTGTAGTAATTCCCTCACAGATGGTGTTATGAGGGGCATCACGTGGTGTAGTAATTCTCTCACAGATGGTGTTTTGAGGAACTTCACATGATGCTGTAGCAACTCATTCACTACGTGGTGTCGTAGCATCATGGGGACACCCCGTGGTCAGTTGTCACAGGACTTCACTCACTCAAGTGGCTGAGGTGTGGTTCCAGGCTACTCTATCGTGGAGTGTCAAGGGAATTATCACTGGGTACCTGGGACCTCAATGTGTGAAGGTTAGCTTGGGTAAGACTCAACTGCCTAGTTGTTTTTCACTGACTTAAGCACTGTTCACCATTATTCAACACTGGTTCCATTCCTTTCCCAAATGAAATAGTAACTTCTGGCGAGAACTTGTTGATATTCCAGTGGGGAGGAGGGTTCAGGGGAGGGAGTTGGTATGGGCCAACATAACAGTTGACGTGGCTGCTGCTGAGCAGCGCCACGTGCGTCTGACCCATCT
>CAUDMG010001465.1:262500-275000 GCA_958450375.1 Homarus gammarus
AGAGGGAGAGAGGAGAGGGAAGAGGGGAGAGGAGAGGAGAGGGAAGAGAGGAGAGGGGAGAGAGGAGAGGAAGAGAGAAGAGGAGAGAAGGAGAGGAGAGAGGGAGAGAGGGAAGAGGAGAGGGGAGAGGAGAGAGGAGAGAGAGGAGGGAGAGAGGGAGGGAGGAGGAGAGGGGAGAGAGAGGAGGGAGAGAGAGAGGAGAGAGGAGAGGAGGGAGAGAGGAGAGAGGAGAGAGGGAAGGAGGAGGAGAGAGAGGGGAGAGAGGAGAGAGAGAGGAGGAGAAGAGGAGAGGAAGAGAGGAGAGGAGAGGGAGGAGGAGAAGAGGAGAGGAAGAGAGGGAGGAGAGAGAGGAGGGAGAGAGGAAGAGGAAGAGAGAGGAAGAGGGGAGAGGAGAGAGAGGAGAGAGAGGAGAGGGAAGAGAGGAGAGGAGGAGGAGAGGAGAGAGAGGAGAGGAGAGAGAGAGAGGAGAGAGAAGAGAGAGAGAGAAGGAGAGGAGGAGGAGAGAGAGGAGAGAGGAGGAGAGAGAGGAGAGGGGAGGAGAGGAGAGAGGAGGAGGAGAGGAGGAGAGAGGGAGGAGAAGAGAGGAGAGGAGAGAGGAGAGGAGAGAGGAGAGGAAGAGAGGAGAGGAGAGAGGAGGAGAGGAGACCGGAGGAGAGGAGAGGAGAGAGAGGGAGAGAGAGAGAGGAGAGAGGAGAAGGAGAGGGAGGAGAGAGGAGAGGAGAGGAGGGAGAGAGAGAGGGGAGAGGAGAGAGAGAGGGAGAGAGAGAGGAGAGAGAGAGGAGGAGAGAGAGGAGAGGAGAGGAGAGGAGAGGAGGAGGGAGGAGAGGAGAGGAGAGGAGAGAGAGAGAGAGGGAGAGAGGAGGGAGAGAGAGAGAGGAGAGGTGGAGAGAGAGGATAGAGGAGAGGGAGAGAGAGGCGAGGAGAGAGGCGAGGAGAGGGGGAGAGGAGAGGAGAGGGAGAGAGGGGCGGGGAGAGAGGAGAGGAGAGGGAGAGAGAGGAGAGGAGAGGGGAGGAGAGAGAGGAGAGGAGAGGAGGAGAGAGGAGAGGAGAGAGAAGAGAGAGAGAGGGAGGAGGAGGGAGAGAGGAGAGGAGGAGAGAGAGAGAGGGAGAGAGAGAGGAGAGAGGAGGAAGAAGAGAGAGAGAGGAGAGGAGGAGTAACAAGAGGAGAGGGAGAAGAGAGGGAGAGGAGAGAGAAGAGGGAGAGAGGAGAGGAAGAGGAGAGAGTAGAGGGAGAGAGAGAGAGGAGAGAGAAGAGGAGAGGAGAGGAGGGAGAGAGGAGAGAGAGGGAGAGAGAGGAGAGGAGAGAGGAGAGGAGAGAGAGGGAGAGGAGAGAGAGAGAGAGGAGAGAGAGAGAAGAGGGAGGAGGAGAGAGGAGAGAGAGAGGAGAGAGGGAGGAGAGGAGGAGAGGGAGAGAAGAGAGGGAGAGGAGAGAGAGAGAGGAGAGGAGGAGAGAGAGAAGGAGAGAGGAGGGAGGAGAGGAGAGAAGAGAGGAGGAGAGGAGAGGAGGAGAGAGAGGAGGAGAGAGGAGAGGAGAGAAGAGGGAGAGAGAGAAGAGGAGGAGAGAGAGGGAGAGAGGAGAGAGGGAGAGAGAGAGAGGAGAGAGGAGAGGGAGAGAGAGAGAGGAGGAGGAGAGAGAGAGAGGAGAGGGAGGAGGAGGAGAGGAGGAGAGGAGGAGGGAGAGAGAGAGAGAAGAGAGGAGAGGAGGAGAGAGAGGAGAGAGGAGAGAGGAGAGAGAGGGAGAGGAGGGAGAGAGAGAGAGAGAGGAGAGAGGGAGAGAGGGAGAGGAGGAGAGAGAGGAGAGGGAGAGAAGGAGGAGAGAGGGAGGAGAGAGAGGAGAGAGAGAAGGAGAGAGAGGAGGAGAGGAGAGAGGAGAGAAGAGAGGGAGAGAGAGAGAGAGAGGAGAGAGGGAGGAGAGAGGAGGAGAGAGAGGAGAGAGGAGAGAGAGAGAAGGAGGAGGGAGAGAGGGAGAGGAGAGGAGAGGAGAGAGGGAAGAGGAGAGAGGAGAGAGAGAGGAGAGAGGAGATGAGAGGAGAGAGGAGAGAGGAGAAGAGAGAGGGAGAGGAGAGAGAGGAGAGAGGAGAGGAGAGAGAGAGAGGAGGAGAGAGGAGAGGGAGAGAGGAGAGAGAGGAGAGGAGAGAGGAGAGAGAGGGAGAGAGGGAGGAGAAGGAGAGAGAGAGAGGAGAGGAGAGGGAGAGAGAGGAGAGAGGAGAGAGAGGAGAGAGAGAGGGAGGAGAGGAGAGAGAGAGGAGAGGAGAGAGAGAGAGGAGAGGAGAGAGAGGAGAGAGAGGAGAGAGGAGAGGAGAGAGAGAAGAGAGAGGAGGAGGAGAGAGGAGAGGAGGAGAGGAGAGAGAGAGGAGAGGAGAGAGGGGAGAGAGAGAGAGGAGGAGAGGAGAGAGAGGAGAGAGAGAGAGGAGAGGAGAGGAGAGAGGGAGGGGAGAGAGGGAGAGAGGAGAGAGAGGAAGAGGGAGAGAGGAGAGAGGAGGGAGAGGTGAGAGAGAGAGAGAGGAGAGAGAGGAGAGGAGAGAGGAGAGAGAGAGGAGAGAGAAGAGAGGAGGAGAGAGAGAGGGGAGAGAGAGAGAGGAGAGAGGGAGAGAGAGGAGAGAGAGGAGAGAAGAGGAGAGGGAGAGAGGAGAGAGAGAGGAGGAGGGAGAGGAGGAGAGAGGAGAGAGGAGAGGAGAGGAGAGAGAGAGGAGAGGAGAGAGAGGAGAGAGAGGAGAGGAGGGAGAGAGGAGAGAGAGAGAGAGGAGAGGAGAGAGAGGAGGAGAGGAGAGAGAGGAGGAGAGAGAGGGGAGAGAGAGGGGAGAGAGAGGAGAGAGGGAGAGAGGAGGAGGGAGAGAGAGAGAGGAGGAGAGGAGAGAGGGAGAGAGGAGAGGAGAGAGAGAGGGAGGAGGAGAGGAGAGGAGGAGAGAGAGAGGGAGAGAGAGAGGGAGAGGAGAGAGAGGAGAGGGAGAGAGAGAGGAGAGAGAGGGAGAGGAGGGAGAGAGAGGAGGAGAGAGAGAGGAGAGAGGGAGAGGGAGAGGAGAGTGAGAGAGGAGAGGGAGAGAGGAGAAGACATGGAGAGAGGAGAGAGAGGAGGAGAGAGAGAGAGAGGAGAGAGAGGAGGGAGAGAGAGAGGAGGAGAGGAGAGAGAGGAGAGAGGGAGAGAGGAGAGAGAGAGGAGAGAGGGAGGAGGAGAGAGAGGAGAGAGAGGAGAGAGAGAGAGAGGAGAGAGAGAGGGAGAGAGAGGAGAGAGGAGAGGAGAGAGAGAGAGGAGAGAGGAGAGGAGAGGAGGAGAGAGAGAGGAGGAGAGAGAGGAGAGAGAGGAGAGAGGAGAGGAGGAGAGATGAGAGAGGGAGAGGAGAGAGACGAGAGAGAGGATGAGCGAGAGAGGAGAGGACGGGGACGAGTGAGGAGAAGAGAGAGAGAGGAGAGGAGGAGGAGAAGAGAAGAGGAGAGGAGAGAGGAGAAGGAGAGGAAGAGAGAGAGAGAGGTGAGGGAAGAGAGGGAGAAGGGAGAGAGAGAAGAGAGGGAGGACGAGAGAGGAGAGGAGAGATCGAGAGAGAGAGAGAGAGAGGGAGAGGAGAGAGGAGAGAGAGAACGAGAGAGGAGAGAGGAGAGGAGAGGAGAGGGAACGAGAGAGGGAGATAGAGGAGAGAGGGAGAGAGAGATGAGAGATAGGAGAGAGGAAGAGGAGGGAGAGAGAGGAGAGAGAGAGCGGGAGAAGAGGAGAGAGAAGGAGGGAGAGGAGAGAGTGAGAAGAGAACAGAGGAAGAGAGAGATAAAAGGAGGAGTAAGCAGGGAGTAAAGAGACGAGATAAATAAGGAGAGACAAATGAAGTAATAAAAGAAGAAGAAAGCAGTAAGGAAGGAAGGAATGGAAGGGAGAGAGGCAAGGAAGATAAGTGGAAGGGACAGGTAGGATGGGGGGGGGAGTGAAGGAGAGAGAGAGAGAGAGAGAGAGAGGTAGGGAAGCTGGAATAAATATGAGGCGAAGAGGAAATTAAACGATTGAAGGGGAGATGGAATTAACGAAGTGCTGAGATAGGTCACAATAACGTGGGGAAGAGGGGAGGGAAGGAAGAGGAGGAGGGAAGGAAGAGGAGGAGGGGAGGACGAGGAGGGAGTGGTGCAGGAGGAAGAGGAGGATGGTGGAGGAGGAAGAAGAGAAAGAGGAGGAAGAAGGGGAGGAGATGGTGGACGAGGAAGAGGAGAAAGGAAGAGGGGAAGAAAGGAGAGAAAGAGAAGGATGAAAAGGAAGAAGAGAGGTGGAGGAATGTAACTGGACACACACACACACACACACACACACACACACACACACACACACACACACACACACACACACACACACACACTTAAACAGATAAATTAAACTAGAGTCTCTACAACATATAGCAGCCACAAGACCTCCTTCCCTCCCTCCCTCCCTCCCTCCCTCCTTCAACTATCACCCACCCTCCTTCCCTCCCTCCCTCCCTCCTCCAACCATCACCCACCCTCCCTCCGTCCCTCCCTCCCTCCCTCCCTCCTTCCCTCCTTCAACTATCACCCACCCTCCCTCCCTCCCTCCCTCCCTCCCTCCCTCCCTCCCTCCCTCAACTATCACCCACCCTCCTTCCCTCCCTCCCTCCCTCCTCCAACCATCACCCACCCTCCCTCCCTCCCTCCCTCCCTCCCTCCCTCCTTCAACTATCACCCACCCTCCCTCCCTCCCTCCCTCCCTCCGTCCCTCCCTGATGATGGCGGTTTAACCCTTTGATGATGGCGGTTTAACCCTTTGATGATGGCGGTTTAACCCTTTGATGATGGCGGTTTAACCCTTTGAGGACGATGGTTTAACCCTTTGATGATGGCGGTTTAACCCTTTGAGGATGATGGTTTAACCCTTTGAGGATGGTGGTTTAACCCTTTGATGATGGTGGTTTAACCCTTTGAGGATGGTGGTTTAACCCTTTGAGGATGGTGGTTTAACCCTTTGAGGATGGTGGTTTAACCCTTTGATGATGGTGGTTTAACCCTTTGAGGATGGTGGTTTAACCCTTTGAGGATGGTGGTTTAACCCTTTGAGGATGGACCTGAGGTGGTTTAACCCTTGATGATGGACCCTTTATGACCATTTAAAACCTTGAGGACTATATTTGAGCCCTTTGAGGATGGTGGTTTAACCCTTTGAGGATGGTGGTTTAACCCTTTGATGATGAAGGTTTAACCCTTTATTGATGACCATTTAAAACCTTGAGGACTATATTTGAACCCTTTGAGGATGGTGGTTTAACCCTTTGAGGATGGTGGTTTAACCCTTTGAGGATGGTGGTTTAACCCTTTGATGATGGTGGTTTAACCCTTTGAGGATGGTGGTTTAACCCTCCTGGACTCAAAGGGTTAAAGAATCTTGGTATAACCCTGGACGATCTGAAGTCAATGGCCCCCAATTTATATGATGTTAGGCCATTGTAAAGACATATTAGGGTGGGGGAAGGGGGAGGGGGGGGGAGATCAGGTCATTGTAGAGAAATAATGAGGGAGGAGTGGGGACCTGAATAATTTAGGGTAATTCCAGGGCATTTAGGGTCATGGGGATTGTTTTGGGGTCATATTGGTCCATTCTAAGACATATTGGTCCATTCTGAGACATTTTAGCCCATACTGAGACATATTGAACGGTCGTGCACGATTAACTAGCACATTGTATCTCATAATGTGTTAATTTAAATTTTCCCCAAAAATACTAAATTTTTTTCAGAAGTTTTCAATGTAAATTCTTTTTGTTTCAGGTGAGTGGAAAATGGGAGAGACATGTGTCAGGCCCAGTATAGGAGTAACTAAAAGGTAGGAGAGAGAGAGAGAGAGAGAGAGAGAGAGAGAGAGAGAGAGAGAGAGAGAGAGCCAGCCATTGCCTCCCACCAGACGAAGGTAATTTAAAGACTGGCTGCCCAACCTGACGACGCCCGGGCAATATTCTTTTGTACTCGCCGCCCCCAAAAGACGTGGTTTATATGGAAATTTCCGACCTGTCGATTTCCTCGTTATCAGCGTTGACTCTACCCACAATCCCCTGCCCTCTATTGCCTATTTACCTTTGTGGGGGGTGGGGGTGGGGGGCTGTGTGTGGGGGGGGGTTCTGAATGGTGGGGTTGGGATTGTTTTTTATGATTGAGTGAACTGACTTGATGAATGTTTATTAGGTATATGGTGAGATATAGAACTACAGGTACAGTTAACTCCCATGTAGGTGGTTACAGTATCATACAGGTACAGTAATATCTGTGTCTTCTCACCTGTGGATGGTCAGGTGTGTGTGTGTAGCTGTGTCGGTAGAATCAACAGGTAGTTAATCAGCCGCAGGAGTAAATATAATCTACGGACACTGTCAGCCGTGTTTCACTTATTCTACAAACTCCTTTATTTATGGTTTCTGACAACAGGTGGTCCAGGTGGTCGTCTTATCCACCTGGTAGCCTCGGCCACAGGTCCACCCAGCTGTGAATGAGTACCTCACTTTACTGTTGAGGATGTGGAGGTGGTAGAGTGCAGTGCCGGTGTCCCTGCCTCTCAGTGTGTTGTGTCTACATGTTGTTATGCCGATGGGAACCACCTTCTAGCAAGATACCCGACGTATTAAGATTGAATCCACTTTTTCCACCTAAGTAGCTACATCAGTTCCCATGTATAGATCAAACACACACTGTGCTTGAGTACCTCTCACGCAGATGTGAATAACAAAGTGTGCGGCCAGACACACTGCCTCACACTCATGTACTCGGGCAGTTACCATCACGTTACCCTTTATGTATAGAACTAAACAAAGAATGTATCAGAAATACTGTGTAACATTCAGTGCCATAATACCCTGACCGCTGGGGTTAGTTATACTGACCCTTTGTGAACTCTGTAATCCGGGGTTAGTTATACTGACCCTTTGTGAACTCTGTAATCCTTTTGTGCTACCGCTAACAGGATGAGTATGGGGTGCACAATAAACTAGCAGCTGTAAGTGGCAAAATTAAAAAAAAAGGAATAATTATGTTCTTTATAAGTTAAGTCAGGTTAGGTTAGGTTAAGTTAGGTTAGGTTAGGTTAGGTTAGGTTAGGTTAGGTTAAGTTAGGTTAGGTTAGGTTAAGTTAGGTTAGGTTAGGTTAGGTTAATCATTGAGGAGGGCCAGAAGGAGGCTGACCCAGTAGGGGGAGGACCAGACGGAGGAGGAACAGCAGGAGGGGGAACAGCAGGAAGAAGATCAGCAGGAAGAGGAACAGCAGGAGGAGTTCCAGTAGGAGTAGGAACAGCAGGAGGGGGAACAGCAGGAAGAAGATCAGCAGGAAGAGGACCAGCAGGAGGAGGACGAGCAGGAGGAAGAACAGCAGGAGGAGGACCAGTAGGAAGAGGACCAGCAGGAGGAGGACCAGCAGGAGGAGGACCAGCAGGAAGAGGACCAGCAGGAGGAGGACCAGCAGGAAGAGGAGGACCAGCAGGAAGAGGAGGACCAGCAGGAAGAGGAGGACCAGCAGGAGGAGGACCAGACGGAGGAGGACCAGCAGGAGGAGGACCAGCAGGAGGAGGACCAGCAGGAGGAGGACCAGCAGGAGGAGGACCAGCAGGAGGAGGACCAGCAGGAAGAGGACCAGCAGGAAGAGGACCAGCAGGAGGAGGACCAGCAGGAGGAGGACCAGCAGGAGGAGGACCAGCAGGAGGAGGACCAGCAGGAGGAGGACCAGCAGGAGGAGGACCAACAGGAGGAGGACCAGCAGGAGGAGGACGAGCAGGAGGAGGACCAGCAGGAGGAGGACCAGTAGGAGGAGGACCAGCAGGAGGAGGACCAGCAGGAGGAGGACCAGCAGGAGGAGGACCAGCAGGAAGAGGAGGACCAACAGGAGGAGGACCAGCAGGAGGAGGACGAGCAGGAGGAGGACCAGCAGGAGGAGGACCAGCAGGAAGAGGAGGACCAACAGGAGGAGGACCAGCAGGAGGAGGACGAGCAGGAGGAGGACCAGCAGGAGGAGGACCAGCAGGAGGACCACCAGCAGGAGGAGGACCAGCAGGAGGAGGACCAGCAGGAGGAGGACAGCAGGAGGAGGACCAGCAGAGGAGACAGCAGAGGACCAGAGGAGGAGGACCAGCAGGAGGAGGACCAGCCGGAGGAGGACCAGCAGGAGGAGGACCAGCAGGAGGAGAACCAGCAGGAAGAGGACCAGCAGGAAGAGAACCAGCAGGAGGAGGACAGCAGGCAGGACCAGCAGGAGGAGACCAGCAGGAGGAGAACAGCAGGAGGAGGACCAGCAGGAGGAGACCAGCAGGAGGAGACCAGCCAGGAGGAGGACCAGCAGGAGGAGAAACCAGCAGGAGGAGGACCAGCAGGAGGAGGACGAGCAGGAGGAGGACCAGCAGGAGGAGGACCAGCAGGAGGAGGACCAGCAGGAAGAGAACCAGCAGGAGGAGGACCAGCAGGAAGAGAACCAGCAGGAGGAGGACCAGCAGGAGGAGGACCAGCAGGAAGAGGACCAGCAGGAGGAGGACCAGCAGGAGGAGAACCAGCAGGAGGAGGACCAACAGGAGGAGGACCAGCAGGAGGAGAACCAGCAGGAGGAGGACCAGCAGGAGGAGGACCAGCAGGAAGAGAACCAGCAGGAGGAGAACCAGCAGGAGGAGAACCAGCAGGAGGAGGACCAACAGGAGGAGGACCAGCAGGAGGAGGACCAGCAGGAGGAGGACCAGCAGGAGGAGGACCAGCAGGAAGAGGAGGACCAGCAGGAGGAGGACCAGCAGGAGGAGGACCAGCAGGAGGAGGACCAGTAGGAGGAGGACCAGCAGGAGGAGGACCAGCAGGAAGAGGACCAGCAGGAGGAGGACCAGCAGGAAGAGGTGGACCAGCAGGAGGAGGACCAACAGGAGGAGGACCAGCAGGAGGAGGACGAGCAGGAAGAGGAGGACCAGCAGGAGGAGGACCAGCAGGAGGAGGACCAGCAGGAGGAGGACCAGCAGGAGGAGGACCAGCAGGAGGAGGACCAGCAGGAGGAGGACCAGCAGGAGGAGGACCAGCAGGAGGAGGACCAGCAGGAGGAGGACCAGCAGGAGGAGAACCAGCAGGAGGAGGACCAGCAGGAGGAGGACCAGCAGGAGGAGGACCAACAGGAGGAGGACCAGCAGGAGGAGGACCAGCAGGAGGAGGACCAGCAGGAGGAGGACCAGCAGGAGGAGACCAGCAGGAGGAGGACCAGCAGGAGGAGGACCAGCAGGAGGAGAACCAGCAGGAGGAGGACCAGCAGGAGGAGGACCAGCAGGAGGAGGACCAGCAGGAGGAGGACCAGCAGGAGGGGGACCAGCAGGAGGAGAACCAAAAGAAAGAGAAACTCGTAAATTCTCGACGTGGTCTTCCTCCTCCTCTTCCTCCTCCTCCTCTTCCTCCTCCTCCTCCTCCCTCACACCCGCCCGCGTCAGCTCGTGATCCATCTTGCTGGAGGACTCTTACCATGAGGGGACGTAGAGAGAGAGAGAGAGAGAGAGGGTGGGGGGGGGGGTAGGCATGAAGAAATAGAGAGAAAGAAAGAGAGATCGGAAGAGGGGAAGACGGGGGAGAGACGAAAAAGAGAGAAATAACAAGAAAGGGATGTAGAAGAAGAGAGAGAGAGATAAAGGGGATGGGGCGAAAAGTGAAAGATGGAGAGGGTGGGAGAGAGAGAGAGAGAGAGAGAGAGAGAGAGAGAGAGAGAGAGAGAGAGATGAAGGCGAAGAGAGAGGATAGGGTATTAAGAGAAAGAGAGAGGGGCGAAGAGAGGAACAATATGCTTCACATCTATTTTTTTTCCCTCTCTCTCTCTCTCTCTCTCTCTCTCTCTCTCTCTCTCGCTCTCTCGCTCTCGTCTACATTTGGTATCTTCACTATATTATCCGTCTTTCCCTCTACCAAAATCTTCAACAACGAGCTAAGAGGAGCCGGATATATTTAGTCCTGTGTCGTGTGCGTGTGTGTGTGTGTGTGTGTGTGTGTGACTGGAAGATTGACGGACAGACAGACACACACACACACACACACACCCACACACACACACACACACACCCACACACACACACACACACACACACACACCCACACCCACACACACACACACACACCCACACACCACACACACACACACACACACACACACACACACACACACACACACACACACACCCACACACACCCACACACACCCACACACAGAGCCTCGTGAATTCTTGTGACATTCTCCAGGTAAAGGAATATCATATTACACTCCTTGAGGCGACCTTGGCGGCGCTCCCAACTCTTCAGTGTGTATGTGTTCCACGTCACCACCCAGCGTCTGTATGGTGAACCAGGAGAGCCCCGGGGCCGAGAAGAGAGAGAGAGAGAGAGAGAGAGAGAGAGAGAGAGAGAGAGAGAGAGAGAGAGAGAGAGAGATAATACTTTAAGAGGTAACTTGTAGCCATAAATTATGTTGTTTGTAAAGCAAGAATCTGAAAGTTTAATAAGACGAGACACAGAGCCCCTGTAAACCTGACATATATTGGACACATATATCATACACCCATATATTACGGCCACATGTTGAAGCTCTCTGCTAGAATGATATCACTCACCTCTAATAATGTTCATAAGTTTGGCTCATATTAGTATACATTGTTTTGGGATGATATTTTTCACCAGGACGGGATGATATTTTTCACCAGGACGGGATGACATTTTTCACCTGGACGGGATGATATTTTTCACCTGGACGGGATGACATTTTTCACCAGGACGGGATGACATTTTTCACACCAGCTTCAAATATATTCACCAGTATGGACTATATAATTTTTCCCGGGTGATATCATTCAGCAGTTTATGTCATTATCATGCTGTAGACGCCACCTTCCCTTCCTCCCTTGCAGCTCAAAAGACTCCCTTTGACCACACACACACAGACACACACACACACACATACGCGATGAAGGAAGGTGTGTGTGTGTGTGTGTGTCGGAGCCAAGCAGCAGTGGACCGGCCGAGCTCTCCCCTCTACCCAACACCATCACAACATTTCACAATTTTCACTCCCAGTTTGCTGCGTTTTCTTTACAATACGTTTATTATTATTATTTCTGTTTGTTGTTTTCTTATCGTGGGTTAGTTTTGCTTTTGATGGCTTGTGACTTGTTTGCACACTGATATACACAATTTCACATTTTTCACAACCAATTGACAAGTAGTTCCGTTTGTTTGGACTGTTAGTTTGGAATATATTCAATTCTGCCAAGTTTTTATTTGTCTACGTGTTTGGTTTCTTGTCTACACTCAAATATAACACACGCACACACACACACACACACACACACATACACACACACACACACACACACACACACACACCATGTCACCTTCACACACACACAAGCTGTTACATCAGAATCACAGTGTATAGTAATGTTTTTTTGGGCCTGTACGACTTACCCAGCACAACATCGACCTTTCCTGACCTAACTAGTGGATGTTTACCGCCTCTGAGGGTAATTTTAGGTTACAATTTAGTCAGCTTAACCATCCGCCTCTGTTGACCTGACTGATTTGTGTTTTTTAATAAGTGTGGCTTAAAGCAGTTGTTTACATGTGTTTTTGATGTGTTTGTTTGTTTGTTTGTGTGATGTCTATTGTTTGTTTGTTTATAGTTTGGTTTTTGTGTTTAATGTTTATTGTTTGTTGGTTGTTTACTTGGTTGATTTTGTATTCTGGTTTTTGCCATGATTGTGGGAGCTTTTGTTTGCTTTTGGGAGGTTTTGTTTACTTGCTTGCTTGCTTTCCTTGCCTGGCTATTTTTGTTTGCTTGTATTTGTTTATTTATAACTTGATTCAACTTTCTTGTTTATTTCTAAATGTTGTTTATTTAGGTTAACTGATTGATTTCACTTTGTTTATCTGATTGTTTATTGTTTACTTGTTTGAATTGTTTTCTTGCCAGTTGTTTACACAGTTCATAACAACACGAACAGGTATTTAACTGAACAGACAGATGACTGAATGCTACTCTCGTCATAATAATACCTTGTTAGGCCCTGATAGTTACAGTTTGTCAGCAGGTTACATAAATATACATATAAATATACATACAAATATACATACTAATATACATACTAATATACATACTAATAAACATAAACATGGATACGGTATTGTGTAAAGTCATTAATGCGGCTACAAGAGATTGCTGGTTATATATGTATGAATATATGTATGAATTCATGATTATTTATGTAGGTTTAGTTATGTATAGTTATGTATTATTGAGGGTTTTATGTATTTTTGTATATTTATATCACGGTTAATATGGATAATCGTCCGGTTAGGTTAGGTTAGGTTAGGTTAGGTTAGGTTAGGTTAGGTTAGGTTTGATTAGGTTAGGTTAGGTTAGGTTAGGTTAGGTTAGGTTAGGTTAGGTTTGATTAAATTACTGATACTATTCATTACAGACATGTTAGTTATATATGTTACGTTACATATATTAGTGTTACACGTAGATCTACATAAGGA
>CAUDMG010001465.1:277500-285000 GCA_958450375.1 Homarus gammarus
CCGTACACGTGTGTTGATGTATACAGGTGTGTTGATCTGTACAGGTGTGTTGATCTGTACATGTGTGTTGCTGGACGAATTGCAGTTGAATTTAGTACCAGTAACCTCATTTAATTTCCGGTCGACGGGGCGTAAACTGTTCTTGGGGGAAAAATACAATAGTGGGATTTTTAAGTAGAAATTAATCCATCCGTGAAGTGATTTTGTTTTGTTTTGAAAGGTGAAAAATCTCCTCCACTCGACTCTCTCTCTCTCTCTCTCTCTCTCTCTCTCTCTCTCTCTCTCTCTCTCTCACAGGTGGTATTAACAGGTAAGAGGTACTGTACATTAGCAGAATTAAGAGGCACTGGTGGTTGTTTACTCGGTGTGATAATTAGGTTACTACTACTACTACAACTACTACTTTTTCTCTTTTTCTTTTTTTTTAAATGGCCTCCAGCCTCCCCCAATAGCCACACCTTCGCCGCCATTTTATGACCTTAAAATTAAATATCCTAATACATAAGTAGCTATCCTAGCTGTGTTGAGTTAGTTGAGCCGCAGATCTATGAGGCATTCAATGACTGTTGCCTCGTAGTCAATATCTGCAACTGTTGTCGGCTTTAGGGCCGATACTCTTTCGTTCCCCTGAGGTAGAGCAAAGCAGACCTAAGGAGAGAGAAGGACAGTCGACATCTCATCCAGGCTGTAACATAACTTCTGGGCTGCTGCTTCTGTTCGGAGATCACCTCCACGAGTCTGGCGTAGAAACATCTTGCACTTGGTCCCATCCCACCAGAGGTTGTGAACACTAGAGGAGTGAAGCTGCCTTGATCAACGTTCTGAATTCTCTCCCCGTATCCCCTTATCTTGTCGTTCTCGTTCCTCCTGTGTGCAGCATCGAAAGCTAAGTTATGGTGACATGCGGCCATGGGATAAAAAATCCTGATGTCGAAGAAGGCTCGCTGTCCCCGCGTCCAGAATCCTCGAGCACTAACGTCAACACGGGCTTCGTTAGATGTGTTTGAAGACCTATGTTGGAAATTCTCACCGTCCAATGGAAGGAGGGTCGGTTCTACCCTGACATCACGACAGATTTCCTTCAACATATTTGCTGTGAGATCCCTTACTTCGTCATACCTCATGCATATGAAGCCCCCTTTCTTGCACACCATGGCGTGATCGACGTCATAGGAAGAGCCACACACGCATTGGGAGGGCAAATCTTCTACTGGCCTATCGTACCTTAGAGCAATGGCATCTGTAAATTCTTGTTTATTGAGACTGAAACCATTTGCCCTTATTGAAACGACTGGTTAATTCCAATGTTAACCAGGTTGGTTCACACATATTCTATTGGGCTTTAGTAACGAAACCCAGTTGAAGTTTCTTGTTTTATTAGAAAAGTATTATGTATATAATTCCTGAGTGTAGATCAACCGTAAGTTCCACTATTTATGAGTGTGATGAGAAAGGGACGGCGTTTATGTATATAAACGTGAATCAACCTCCATTCGATATTAGTTGGTGTGAGTGACTTTGAGTAGTGACCCATCGAGGGAGAACGGTATGGGTACTTCGTCCCCCCTCGAGGGAAGATGGAGCCATCCACTGCAGCTCTCAAATAACGCCTTCCTCTAGTCAAGGATATCAAACTATTGCTCGCTTTAGGTGGCCAGAGAGCCGGCTACTTATGCCTTTACTCAGCATAGTATGACGCAGCTTCCCGTGGGCACACCTTATCACATGTTACCTCATAGCCAGTGGAAAGTTACAGGGGATGAATCTGAATAGAAATCAGATGTAAATAACCCATTTATATAATACTTCTGTTGATGAGACAGGGGCCATTACATTATCGGTAACGTAGTTAACCAGTTCGAGGCGCCCACCTCCTGCGCTATAGCTAATGTTTTTTTTTTCTTCAAATTCTCTGGTACTTGCAGCATCAGTTGCTGCAACTTATCACTTTGACTGTGCTGTCGTTCTGTTGTAATGGACCATCGAATCTTGTTTACTTCGCTGGGATCCACCTCACCTGTTGCGTTCTGAGCTATTATGTGGTCTGTGAGGGCTGCCATGAGCTGAACTGAGTTTTGATGTTCAGTGGCAGCAATCTCCTCTGGATTGGCTAGTCCCATTCCTCCCAGTCTCGGTGGTAGTGCAAGGAGTGATCTTTCTGCTGGGGTTAAGTGAAGATGTTTCACTAATTTGGGAATGAAATTGACGTTGATAGCTTCTTCCAGAGGGTGGAGGAGGGGTCCGATATGAGGGATAGTGCGCATCAGGTAGTTCCAGCGATGCTTGACTCCATGGGTGAATGCCGCAAAAGCCGCTTGTGGCTCTGTGTTAGCAATCTCAGACAGAGCTTGGATTTTCCTAACCCACTCATTCACCTTTCCCGTTACGTACTCGGTCTTGAAGTCCGTAGTGCCAATTACTGCGCCTAGATGTCTTTGTCCATCCTTTGTTATTTTGACCTCACTTCCACCGAACACCTCCATTGCCCGTTCATAATGTTATGGCTTCACAATGAGGAAGGACTTTCTGGAATTTGGGTGGTACCCTATTTGTGGACCATATGCTGTTACCAGGTCCCACCACGTTTTGATGTCCTCCACTTTTCCTGCTCGTGTGAGGTCGTCAGCATATGCCACTTGCTTGACCTCAGTTGTTTCAGATTTTATTGTGTGTTAGAGCACGGATAAACCTATTGCATACATTGCCTTTGCAACATGGTCCCCCTGCACTGTTCCCTCAGTTGACTGTATGATGGTATCACCTCTTAGAGCCTTGATGTTTATTATATAGAGGTTTGATGGATTCCTATAGGGTTTTTCAACGTACATTGCAAAGCTTGGACACTTGATCTTGATGTTGTGCAGTGCGGCCTTGCTGTTAAGTATTTTGAATGCGTTGGAAGCGTCCACCAGGAGAAGTCTCACAATCACGCTGCTCAAATATCGTTCTCATGGCGTGAATGGCAGCTTCCCCTCCAGCCTGGTGGCCAGCACAAACTTGCAGGTTCCCTGCCGCTCCCCTGACATCATCCTTTACCACCTCCATTATGCATTTCCCGATGATCCGCCTCAGCACTTCCCCCACTCCTATAGGCCTACATCGTGGATTCTTATCCAAGGGAATGAGGCGGCAGGCCGTCAGAGCATGGAGGTGTTGGCAGCACGAGGTTGCTAGCTTTCTTGCAAGGGCGGCAATGGCAGTGCAGAGATCACTTGCTACGGGGCCAAACTTGTTAGTGCTGAGGATGACTCTCCAACCGTTTGCATCCAGACCTGAAGGGTCGGCTCCTCCTCGAGTTTTCAGTGCTTTTTTCCACATCATCCCTCCTGTTATTTTCTCGAACAGGGCAGCATTTGGTGGGATATAGTCACCCTGGAACCTGATGCCTTCATCTTCACTTGCAGGGCGATGTTTTTCCTTCAGTTGTTTTATTGTATCTCTGTTTATTGGCAGAACGCCACCGGAGGATTCCTCTGTGAGAGATCTTACCGCCAAAGACACTTTCCCCACACGCATTTTGTTTCCAACCTTTCTTGCAACGTCATCGGTGTTTTGCTTTCCGCCTCCTATAAATTTTAGTCTCTCCTGCAGTGTTCTTGCTTCACATAGGAGATCATCAAGGGCCCCATTCTGCCACAATGTCAATCTTCTCTTCATTGCTGCCACATTTTCTCTGTGCTTAGTCCTTGTGTGTGTCCTCTGACAGAATAGATGTGGTATTATTGCCAGTATTCGAAGAGCTAAAGGGGCAAGGAAGCAGTCCTGAGTGAACTCGGTTATGAGGCGAGTCATCTCCCGAAAAATTTCTTTGGTGGCCGCGCACTTGGGTGGTTCAAACAGGTTTGCTGACGACCACCTGGCAATTTCTGAGTATGTTTCTTTAACCCATTTGTCTGCATTTTCCATCGACATGCCATTTCACTGTGGTGGCTGTCTGCCATTCACCTCGTGGGCATCTGCTCCTATTGGAGCAGCGTTTATTGGTACTACAATCCACACACCAGAATGATACACCGGGAGCAGGAATTGTCACACCTAACACTTGTTTATATATCCTTGGCAGAAATAACCACTATTTGTATGGTCGCACTGAAGTAAGATTAGTTATATATACTCACTTGGTTGACTGTCACTACATGAAGTGACCGTTACTACTACAACTAAAACTTTGTTAATAATAATAATAATAATAGTAATAACAACTACAACAACCAGATCATCCAAACACATTACCAGATAATAGATTATACAATTATGTAACTATAATTACATAATCATGACCATAATTAATTACATAACTGGTGGAGTTTTTATCTCTAATTACCCAAACGATTATCATGATATAATTCCTTACCCTTGACCCGTTAGAAAGGGTGTACGCGTGTTGATTAGTTATTGATAATCTCGTGCGATTATTCATGATTAGATTGTAATTCAGGTAAAGGTGAATTATTCTCTTTGTGTGATAATTGGCTTCTGTTGTTTGGTTCAGTTCTTCAGATGTTTGTGTTTTGGTAATTATCAGTGAATTATTGATGATTAGAGTGTAGTAGTGTGTTTGTCTGTGTGTGTGTGTCTGTATGTGTGTCTTGTGTGTGTCTGTATATGTGTTTTGTGTATGGGTGTGTGTGTGTGGGCCTAGGGGGTGTTTGTATGTGTGTGTGTGTGTGTGTGTGTGTGTGTGTGAGAGAGAGAGAGAGAGAGAGAGAGAGAGAGAGAGAGAGAGAGAGAGAGAGAGAGAGAGAGAGGTAAACATTCAATATCACCTTCTTACAATATCCAAAAAATCTTTCAATATTTTTTCTCACTTGTTTGTTTGTAACACCGAGGAAAACATAATCCAACTGGACAAAATACTACCGGACAAAATCTCATTGGACATAAAGACCATTGGACAAAATAATGGATATAATTTTATGTGTATATCAAGGTCATTGAATAAAATACCGGACAGGATCTCACTGGACATTAAGGCCACTGGAAAAAATCCTATCGGACAATATTTCCCACTCTTGGACAAAATCCCTCCGGCCAAAGAAGAAGGTTAAGTTGGTTTAGTTTGGTTAGGTTAGGTTGGCTTAGGTTAGGTTAGGTTAGGTTTAGGTTAGATTAGATTAGGTTGGTTTAGAACTTTAGGTTAGATTACATTATGTTTGGTTGGATTAGGTTAGGTTGGAATAGTTAGAGTGCGTTGGTGTAGCTTCAAAGTGCAGTGCGTTATGTAGTGTTAAGGTAGAGTGCGTGGGTGTGGTGTGAAGGTGTAGGTGTAGTGACAAGGTAGAGTGTATGGGTGTAGTGTCAAGGTAGAGTGCGTTGGTGTAATATTAAGGTAAATTGTGTGGGTGTAGCGTCAAGGAAGAGTGCGTTCGTGTTATATTAAGGTAAAGTGTGTGAGTGTAGGGTCAAGGTAAAGTGTGTGGGTGTAGCGTGAAGGTAGAGTGTGAGGCTGTAGCGTGAAGGTAGAGTGTGTGGATGTAGCGCCAATTTAGAGTGCGTTGGTGTGGCGTTAAGGTAGAGTGTGAGGGTGTTGTGTGAAGGTAGAGTGCGTTGATGTAATATTAAGGGAGAGTGTGTGGGTGTAGCGTTAAGGTAGAGTGCGTTGGTGTGGTATTATGGTAGAATGCGTTTGTGTAATATTAAGGCAGAGTGTAGTGTTAATGTAGAGTGCGTGGGTGTAGCGTCAAGGTAGAGTGCGTTGGTGTGGTAAGAAAGTAGAGTGTGTGGGTGTAGCGTCAAGGTAGAGTGCGTTGGTGTGGTAAGAAGGTAGGGTGTGTGGGTGTAGCGACATCCCTCAAGGGGGTAACATCGACCCATACAGCTTAATCTTTTAACCCACCGGCGGCCGTCTCATACCCGACCGTGATTGGCTACCTCACGGATGACTGAGAACCACATCAAATGTACTGTAATGACGCAAGGGGGTAATATGACTTTATCTGATTGGCTAAACTCATGGGTGGGTGAGAACCAATCAGGCCAAGGGAACTTTTTGGTGGGGGGGAGGGGGGGGAAGAGGGGGGGGGGGGAAGAGGGGGAGGGGGGAGGGGGGAGAACCGTGTTTAGAGTTGAAATATAAACACGATTTTTATGTTTAGTTCAAAAAGTAAAGTTTGTTTTAATTAAGCCTCAGTAGATGTGTATATGTATATTGTGTATGTAAATTAATCCCAGTGAAATTTAGTGACTTCAACTGCGCAAAAATGTTTTCTTTAACCCCCGTGCGCAGTGTGGTCAGAAGTGCGCATGATTTTAAGTTCATTATTGTTTCTCTTATAATTATTTCTTTATCGGTGTGTTATTTGATTATTCTTTTCTATTTATCAATTATTTTCATTATATTTCCATTTAATTATTCAGTTATATTTACTCACTTATCTCTACGTATTTGTGAATTTATCCATTTATCAAGTTATTTCTCTATATTACCCTTAGCGAGGAATTCCAACACGTGTAAAATATAATACGAGAGCAATAAATACTTCTCACGTATATATCACATTTTTGTTACGTAACCCGAATTTAGGACGAATGCATAAACGAAATGATAACTAAATCGTTCATATACGCTCATAAATCATCTTTTTTTTTGTTGCGTAACCCGGATTTAGGATGAGTGTTACGAGTTTAACTAAAGGAGAGTGACATGTCGACAGGTCAGTAATTACCCGGATGGTGGTGTGAGAGAGAGAGAGAGAGAGAGAGAGAGAGAGAGAGAGAGAGAGAGAGAGAGAGAATTTAAACTTAAACTGACTTAACCTAAGACATCTCTAACTTAACCTACATTAAAACTAACCTAACCAAATTTATCCCAGTCATAACTTACACTAACCTAATCTAACCTAACCTAACCTAACCTAACCTAACCTAACCTAACCTAACCTAACCTAATGAACCTTGAGTAGCGTCACCTGACCCTATTCCTCCTTCTTCTCCTCTCCCTCTTTCCTCCCACACCACACCTCTCCATCTTTCCCCTCCTCCTCCTCCTCCCTCCCCATTCTCTTACCTTCCCACTCCCCATTCCCACTCCCCCACTCCTCCCACTCCTCCCACCCTGACTCTCCCTATACTGTACTCTCAGCTTTTTCTGTGACAAGAGGCCAAATTCTACACAGGGGTTTGTGCCATTCTCGGTGGGAGGGGGAGGGTGAGGGAGGAAGGGTAAGGGGGTGGTGAGGGGGGACAGGGAGGAGGGGTAAGGGGTGTGGTGGGGAGGGAAGGGGAGGGAGGGTGAGGGAGGAAGGGTAAGGGGGTGGTGAGGGGGGAGAAGGGGGGTGAGATGGATGACCCAGGATCTCAGTGGTGAGGTTGTGTGCAGGGAACACCTCTCAGGCAACAGTAGCAGTCAGACTCGCTCCCTGTAGAATTGGCCCATTAGTTCACGCGGTTTGTGTGCACCGTCAAGGGTATACCTGGCGAGGCAGTTTGAGAGAGAGAGAGAGAGAGAGAGAGAGAGAGAGAGAGAGAGAGAGAGAGAGAGAGAGAGAGAGAATATTTTTT
>CAUDMG010001465.1:295000-302500 GCA_958450375.1 Homarus gammarus
GGCCTCACATCACGCTGCTGATGAGACTAATGTACAGTACAACAGGTGTCGCAAGGCTGCCTCCTCCTTGGACAAGCCAGGCACTATGTTTGCCCAGACAGTTACCCAACAAAACAAGGCTGTACAGAGGCGCTTTCCTTTTGAGGAGAACACCAAGCGCTCTCTAGGGTACGACAGGCGTACTCCTCCCGTGCCTGAGAATCTTCGGGACTTCACCTTACCGGATGACTAGAAGAAGACTCTTGGATCCAACCCAGAGAAGTTCCTCCTTTACGACAATGACCCAGAAGCTAACAGTCGCATCATCGCCTTTGGTATAGAGGGAAACCTTCATCGGCTGGCAGCTGCAGAGACCATCTTCATGTATGGCACTTTCAAGATGGCACCAACTTAGTTTACACAGGTGTACGCACTTCGAGTCCTTCCATTCAGCACAACCTGTGTTTCGTGTGACTTTGCTCTGAGTTGAACTTTGCTTGCAGGTGCAGACTGTTGTGACAGGTTTTGAAGATGCCTGTATATATGTTTTTATTTATTTCATGTATATGCTGTTACTTTTTTCCAGTAAATTTATACTACCACTGATATTTTTTCCGAGCAAAATTTGTTACTTTTTTCGTTTTTTTTTCTTGTTACTTTCTTTCCGATCACCAACGTTCCCACCCTCCACAATCCCCCTTCCCTCCCTCCTACGTGCCCCCCCCTCCTCCCTCTTACGTGCCCCCCTCCTCCCTCTTACGTGCTCCCCCTCCTCCATCTTACGTGCTCCCCCTCCTCCCTCTTACGTGCTCCCCCTCCTCCCTCTTACGTGCTCCCCCTCCTTCCAACAAGCCTCCCCCGCCCCTCCCCCAAGAGCCCAGGCGTTCTTTGTGTTCCGGACGAGTAAATTAATCCATAGTTCACCTTGAATGTGACCTGCCGACCTTTGACCTCAGCGGCAGGCCATGAATAGAGGCTGGGTCGTTGGCCTTAAATAATTGACAGGTGGATGGTAGGTAGATCATACTGGCCACGCTTTTCCCACACCTGGGCCAGAGACACCTGCTAATGGTTGTTGTTATTGTTATGGTTGTTTGATGTTGTTGTTATTCTTGTTATTAGTGTTGTTGTTAGTATTGTTGTTATTATTGTTGTTATTGTTGTTTATGTCATCATCATCATCATCATCATCATCATCATATCATAACTAACGGTAAATCAAATGTCTGAGTTAGAACAGGTGAGACTCCCCCGCGTGTCTACCTGATCACATTAAGACGAGAGGATCAAATTAACCTGGCGGCTGTCTGTCACACTCTTTTAGGGGGGGGACATTTTTATATGATTTATTCCTGGGTCATTTTCCTCGCTACAGTTGTTAACATTTAGTATATAATTGTGTTAGTGTGAGCTTCTTCTGTTACCTGTGTGAGTGGACTTGTAATGGAGCTAATTAACTCAAGGTGTAACTCGAAGATGGTAACGCTAAGTGTTTGGGAAATACTTGTATATGACTCACTCTTAGTTATGTCGTAGAGGAGGAGGAGGAGGAGGTAGCTTTTGTATTTTGACTATAACTTAACGTGATGTCTTTCTTTTTTCTTTCTTTCTTTCTTTCTTTCTTTCTTTCTTTCCTCTCTCTCTCTCTCTCTCTCTCTTTCTGCTAATCGCTGTCCTTAATCTCTTACATTATCTCTCCCTCGTCTCTCCTCTTTTATCTCTCATAATCTCTTTGCCTTCATCGCCTCTTCATCGTGTTATTCTCCCTCCCCTTCTTTCTTTCTTTTACCTCCCTTCGTTCCTCCCTTTCTTTCTTTTCCCTCCCTTCCTCCCTCCCTCCCTCCTTTTCTTTCTTTCTTTCTTTTATGTCGTGTTTATCCGTCTGTGTTTGTGTCCCTCTTTATCGAGTTGTTAATTATCCCCTTCTTCCTTGTTTTCTCTTTATCTCCTTCTTTAATCTTCTCTCTCTCTCTCTCTCTCTCTCTCTCTCTCTCTCTCTCTTCCTACGGTTTATCACTTTATCTCTATCTCCCATTTTATCATCTCTCTCCCCTTTGTCCTTTTGTTTGTTCTTCTCCATCTCCTCTTCCTCGATTCTTCCTCTAATTCCCTCTTCCATCCTGCCTTCCCTCTCCTTCTTCTTCCTGCTTCTCTTCCTCCCTTCCTTCCCCTCTCTATTTCCTCTTCCCTCCTCCTCTCTCTTCCCACCTGTCCTCCTCCTCTCCCCTTTCCTCCCTCCTCTTCCTCCTCTCCTCTTCCTTTCCTCCTCCTCCTCCCACTGCTCGAGGGTGAGGTGAGGTGAGTGGGGAGGGGGGGGGGAGGAGTGGGAAGGAGGGAGAGGTGAGGGAAAAGGAGTAGGAGAGGTGAGGAGGGAAGGAAATTAAAATGGGACACGTAGGGAGTGTGGTGATGGAGGGAAGGGGAGGAGGATGTAGAAGAAGGAAGTTTGGTGAAGGTCAGGAGGAAGGAAGGAAGGAAGGAAGGAGAGGTGGAGGAGGGGAGAGGATAAGGAAGAGAAGAGGAAGCATTAGGGCAGCAGAAGGAGGACAAAAGAAGGAGCTAGGGGGAGTAAAAAAGAAGGATGAATCGAGACAGTTGGAGAAAGAAAGGAAAGAGGGAACAAGGGAAGGAAGGAAAGAGGGAACAAGGGAAGGAAGGAAAGAGGGAAGGTGTAACATTGAGGGCGCCAGAAGTGATTAGTGTTACGAGGATAATGTGAGGGTGTTTGGTGAGGTGATTGATCCGTCCTTATGGTGGGTGGGGTGGGGAGGAGGGCGGGGAGAAGGAGAATGGTATGATGGGGAGGAGAGGAGGGCGGGGAGAAGGAGAATGGTATGATGGGGAGGAGAGGAGGGCGGGGAGAAGGAGAATGGTATGATGGGGAGGAGAGGAGGGCGGGGAGAAGGAGAATGGTATGATGGAGAGGAGAGGAGGGCGGGGAGGAAGATGGGGAGAAGGAGAGTGGTATGATGGGGAGGAGAGGAGGGCGGGGAGAAGGAGAATGGTATGATGGGGAGGAGAGGAGGGCGGGGAGAAGGAGAATGGTATGATGGAGAGGAGAGGAGGGCGGGGAGGAAGATGGGGAGAAGGAGAGTGGTATGATGGGGAGGAGAGGAGGGCGGGGAGGAAGATGGGGAGAAGGAGAATGGTATGATGGGGAGGAGAGGAGGGCGGGGAGAAGGAGAATGGTATGATGGGGTGGAGAGGAGGGCGGGGAGAAGGAGAATGGTATGATGGGGAGGAGAGGAGGGCGGGGAGAAGGAGAATGGTATGATGGGGAGGAGAGGAGGGCGGGGAGAAGGAGAATGGTATGATGGGGAGGAGAGGAGGGCGGGGAGAAGGAGAATGGTATGATGGGGAGGAGAGGAGGGCGGGGAGAAGGAGAATGGTATGATGGGGAGGAGAGGAGGGCGGGGAGAAGGAGAATGGTATGATGGGGAGGAGAGGAGGGCGGGGAGGAGATGGGGAGAAGGAGAGTGGTATGAGGGGAGGAGAGGAGGCGGGGAGGATGATGGGGAGAAGGAGAATGGTATGATGGGGAGGAGAGGAGGGCGGGGAGAAGGAGAATGGTATGATGGGGAGGAGAGGAGGGCGGGGAGAAGGAGAATGGTATGAGGGGAGGAGAGGAGGGCGGGGAGAAGGAGAATGGTATGATGGGGAGGAGAGGAGGGCGGGGAGAAGGAGAATGGTATGATGGGGAGGAGAGGAGGGCGGGGAGAAGGAGAATGGTATGATGGGGAGGAGAGGAGGGCGGGGAGAAGGAGAATGGTATGATGGGGAGGAGAGGAGGGCGGGGAGGAAGATGGGGAGAAGGAGAGTGGTATGATGGGGAGGAGAGGAGGGCGGGGAGGAAGATGGGGAGAAGGAGAATGGTATGATGGGGAGGAGAGGAGGGCGGGGAGAAGGAGAATGGTATGATGGGGAGGAGAGGAGGGCGGGGAGGAAGATGGGGAGAAGGAGAATGGTATGATAGGGAGGAAAGTTGAGGTTGTTAGGGAGGCCAGGAGGGGGGGGGGGGGGATGTCAAGATGGTAGGGTCGAGGCCGTTAGTATTTTTAAGTTTGTTTATCACTGATTACCTGAAGTGTTTAATCTCTCTCTCTCTCTCTCTCTCTCTCTCTCTCTCTCTCTCTCTCTCGCTCTCTCTCTCTTTCATCAATACGCACTGAGAGACACACACTATGAAAGTCTCTGCCCTCAGCCACTAAGACCCACGTGAAGGCTCTTACTCTCAGCCAGCCATTGGTCACAGTCTACAGGGCAGCACCAGCTCGACGCCACACTTTGTCACCTTCTCAACTGCACCAACGGAGGTCCCGGGTTCCTGAAGTCAACAACAAGATCATTAATCAGTCGAGTGTTTATCAGAGAGGGGGGAGGGGCACCTGATGGTCTCTCCACAGTACACACACACACACACACACACACACACACACACACACACACACACACACACTCTGGTCGTCTCTCGTGGATGTTTAAGTAATGTGTTATGGCTGGTGATTAATGTATATATTTTGAATTCATTTTGAGGGACCACTCATTACGGACCAGTAGTTAGGTTTAATACTGACAAGCGCCTCGAGGTATATAGCATAGGCTGTTCACGGGACGTAGTTTCAAGGACCCGTGGAGAGAGAGAGAGAGAGAGAGAGAGAGAGAGAGAGAGAGAGAGAGAGAGAGAGAGAGAGAGAGAGCAGTGGTTCTGGGGGGGAGGAAAACATGGAGACTTCCTTCCTTTGATGTATAGGATACAGTAACAGCGAGAGTGAGTGAGTGGTTGGGTGGGTAGGGCCGCTGTTGCCGTGTCACTGGTTGGTGTACACCAGCCCTCGTGTACACCAGTCATCGTGTACACCAGTCCTCGTGTACACCAGTCCTCGTGTACACCAGTCCTCGTGTACACTAGCCCTCGTGTACATCAGCCCACGTGTATACCAGTCCTCGTGTACACCAGCTCTCGTGTACACCAGTCCTCGTGTACACCAGCTCTCGTGTACACCAGTCCTCGTGTACACCAGCCCTCGTGTACACCAGTCCTCGTGTACACCAGCCCACGTGTACACCAGCCCTCGTGCCCTCACTACTATATGAGTGCCAGACCACAGACCACACCTGCCAGCCACCCTCCACATAACAGGTAAATCTTAGAGAATATTCCACTCAGGATTCGAACCAACGTAGCTGAGAACACTAGACCCAGGTGACACTACTACAGGTTGTGGCGACCAGCGGTGAAATGTTTCACTCCACAATATTGTACAGTGTAATGGCCTTAAGCTGTGGTCATTACGGCCTCGTGTAAATCTTTAATGAAATCTATCTGGTCACCATAAATAGACCGGCATTACTGGGTACGACAGTTCCCGTCCCGGACACGGATGTATATATATATATATATATATATATATATATATATATATATATATATATATATATATATATATATATATATATATATATATATATATATATATATATATATATAATAATAATAATAATTAAAACATGCAGTAAGTTAATTAGTTTAGTGAAATTGATATGTAAAGTTTTAATGATAGTTGGGTTGATAGGATGGAGGGGGAGTGTGCGGCGCGGCTCTCCTTTATCACTAATTTACATCACCTGTTTTAATTACTCACCTGAAAGAGAAACTTAATGAACAGATGAAACGTCATTTTTCATTCCCGTCTGAGACCTTATTTTGTATTATTTTTAGTTCTTAATTATTTATTTATTATTATTATTATTATTATTATTATTATTATTATTATTATTATTATTATTATTATTATTATTATTATATTATTATTATTATTATTATTATTATTATTATTATTATTATTATTATTATTATTATTATTATTATTATTATTATTTATTCACTCAAATCTAAAACAGCTTTGTAAGGATATAAACTCTTGCGCTCGAGCACACACATGAGCATTTTTTATTATTATCATTAAACACACACACACACACACACACACACACACACCTACACACACACACACCTACACACACACACACACCTACACACACACACACACACTACACACACACACACACACACACACACACACACACACACACACACACCTACACACACACACACACACACACACACACACACACCTAACCCGTTGCCGCTGGTAGTAATTAGATAATATTCCTTTTATGTGTCGGTTTCTTATATAGATAATTATTGAGGAGTATATATGTATGTATGTATGTATGTATGTATGTATGTATGTATGTATGTCATTAACCAGGAAGCATAAGGGTGCGTGTGGCAGCTGTTTGTAGCATCTCTTTAATATACTACAGTACGGGAAGACCAGGAACCATTATGTGTGTTTGGTAAGTAAAGTTGGTGTTGATACTCTCTCTCTCTCTCTCTCTCTCTCTCTCTCTCTCTCTCTCTCTCTCTCTCTCTCTCTCTCTCTCTCTCTCTCTCTCTCTCTCTCTCTCTCCTTCTTTCTCCAACCATCATCCCCATCTGCTCTTCTCCCTCCCTTCTCACTCCCTCCTTCTTCCCTCCTCTTCCTCTTCTCCTTATCTTTTGCTCCTCTCTCTCTCTCTTTCGCTCTCTCTCCCTCTCTCTCTCTCTCTCTCTCTCTCTCTCTGTGCACGTCAGAGAAAGTGTGGTGGTAGGGAGGAGAGGAGGAGGAGAAGTAGGAATTGGAGGAAGAGGAGGAGGAATAAGAAGACCCTCAATTTGCAGAGGAGGGGGAAGACTAGCAATAGAAGGAAGAGGAAGAGGAGGAGTAGAATTAAGAGGAAGAAGAACGACAGGAGGAGGAAGAAGGAAGAAGAAGAAGAAGGAGAATTAGAACACCCCCAAACTTTTTTCCTATGATGAAAGAAAAAAGCAATTTCTTACATAAGGAAACTCTCGTGTTGATTTGGTGGCTCCCTCCCTCCCTCCCTCCCTCCTGCCCTCCCTCCGTCTCTCCCTCCCTCCTGCCCTCCCTCCCTCCCTCCCTCCTGCCTCCCTCCCTCCCTCCTGCCCTCCCTCCCTCCCTCCCTCACTCCTGCCCTTCTACCACCTTACGTGTACGTCCTTCAGTGTCTTTTAGGAAGAGTTTGAACACACACACACACACACACACGAGACCAAAGGTATAGGCGGAGAATTAAAAACGCCTTCCTTCCTTCCTTAATCCTTCCTTCCTTCCTTCCTTTCTTCCTTAATCCTTCCTTCCTTCCTTCCGTCCTTCCTTCCTTCCTTCCTTCCTTCCTTACTCTTTCCTTCCTCCCTTCCTTTCTTCCTTAATCCTTCCTTCCTTCACTAACAGATTCCTTCCTCGTAACATGGGCAGGTACAGTCTTGGCATACAGACGGTGGTTGGGGTAGAAGCAGGTCTCCAATACACTCCCGTAAACCTAGTCCGTACGGGGGAGGTTCACGGGAATCCTCTTGTGGGTAATCTCGTAATTTCGCCCCGTGTTGAAGACTGGCAGGCAGACGGTAATGGTGTTGGGGCAGGGTGTGAGTGAGGGTGTGTGGGTGTTTTCTGG
>CAUDMG010001465.1:307500-325000 GCA_958450375.1 Homarus gammarus
TGGGGAATCATTATTTTTTTTTTGGGGGGGGGAGGGGGAGGTGGGGGCCTAGGGGGAGGGGGCAGGGAGGTGTGATGGCGTCTTCAACCTCTGGCTAGAATGACGGTCGCTAGCTGACTCACCTTTATCTCAACACGGATGATGGGGGGGTGATGGGGAGAAGGACGGGATAGGAAGAGGATGGAGGAAGGACGGAAGGGAAGAGACGAATGAGGGAGTAACAGGAGGGGGGAAAGGGAAGGGGGTGTGGTAGGGTGTGGGAAGGACGGAAAGGGAGGGGGTGGTAGGAATGGGAGGGAGTAAGAGGGTGGAACACATCAATCACTGTCACGGAGAGATGGCTCAAACTTCCATTCCTTACCCTCCCGCCCCTCAAGTCCTCCTCCCGCCCCTCAAGTCCTCCTCCAGCCCCTCAAGCCCTCCTCCCGCCCCTCAAGTCCTCCTCCCGCCCCTCGAGTCCTCCTCCCGCCCCTCAAGTCCTCCTCCCGCCCCTCAAGTCCTCCTCCCGCCCCTCGAGTCCTCCTCCCGCCCCTCAAGTTCTCCTCCCGCCCCTCAAGTCCTCCTCCCGCCCCTCAAGTCCTCCTTCCGCCCCTCAGAGTCCTCCTCCCGCCCCTCGAGTTTTCCTCCCGCCCCTCGAGTTTTCCTCCCGCCCCTCAAGTCCTCCCCCCACCCCTCAAGTCCTCCCCCGCCCCTCAAGTCCTCCTCCCGCCCCTCAAGGTCTCCCCCCGCCCCTCAAGTCTTCCCCCCGTCCCTCAAGTCTTCTCCCCGCCCCTCAAGTCCTCCCCCGCCCCTCAAGCCCTCCTCCGCCCCTCAAGTCCTCACCCCGCCCCTCAAGTCTTCCCCCCGCCACTCAAGTCCTCCTCCCGCCCCTCAAGTCCTCCCCCCGCCCCTCAAATCCTCCCCCCGCCCCTCAAATCTTCCCCCCGCCCCTCAAGTCCTCCTCCCGCCCCTCGAGACCTCCCCCGCCCCTCAAGTCCTCTCCCCGCCCCTCAAGCCCTCCTCCCGTCCCTCAAGTCCTCCCCCCTCCCCTCAAGTCTTCCCCCCGCCCTCAAGTCTTCCCCCCGCCCCTCAAGTCTTCCCCCCGCCCCCCAAGTCTTCCCCCCGCCCCTCAAGTCCTCCCCCTCCCCTCAAGTCTTCCCCCCGCCCCCCAAGTCTTCCCCCCGCCCCTCAAGTCTTCCCCCCGCCCCCCAAGTCTTCCCCCCGCCCCCCAAGTCTTCCCCCCGCCCCTCAAGTCTTCCCCCCCCGCCCCCCCAAGTCTTCCCCCCCCGCCCCTCAAGTCTTCCCCCCGCCCCCTTCCAAGTCTTCCCCCCGCCCCTCAAGTCTTCCCCCCCGCCCCCCCAAGTCTTCCCCCCCCGCCCCCCAAGTCTTCCCCCCGCCCCTCAAGTCTTCCCCCCGCCCCCCAAGTCTTCCCCCCGCCCCTCAAGTCCTCCCCCCGCCCCTTAAGTCTTCCCCCCGCCCCTCGAGTCCTCCCCCCGTCCCTCTCATCCTTCACTTTCACCTGTTAATCTCCTGACTCAAGAGGACTCATGCATGAGTACATGTGGTACAGTGTCTTTCAGTGTCTATCAGTGTCTATCAGTGTCTTTCAGTGTCTATCAGTGTCTTGCAGTGTCTATCAGTGTCTTCAGTGTCTATCAGTGTCTATCAGTGTCTTTCAGTGTCTATCAGTGTCTTTCAGTGTCTTTCAGTGTCTTTCAGTGTCTTTCAGTGTCTTACTCACACCTCCAGCTATTACTATCACACAGAGGACCGGGAGCTGTGTGATGCGTCAGGTGTGGTACAGGTAAAGGCGCTACACACTAATTAAGGTGACTATCAACACCTTCCCTCACACGCGGCTCACCTTTCCGCAGTTCTTAAGCTGTGTGTGTGTGTGTGTGTGTGTGTGTGTGTGTGTGTGTGTGTGTGTGTGTGTGTGTGTGTGTGTGTGTGTATTTATGTAATAATAATAATAATAATAATAATAATTAACGGTTTATTGAAAAAATTCTGCAGACCGAAGGCTGAAAATATACATTGGACATAAATGACTTATTACATACATTGGTGGTTTAACAAAAGCCTTCATTAGAGAAAGGTGAAGGAACATACAGTGAACATACAGATTAATGTAGGTGTTGAACAGCAAACACGTAGTGTAGTAACTCCCTCCCAGATGGTGTTAGGAGGGACCTCACGTGGTGTAGTAGTTCCCTCACAGATTGTGTTATGAGGGACCTGGCGTGGTGTAGTAATTCCCTCGCAGATGGTGTTATGAGGGGCCTCACGTGGTGTAGTAATTCCCTCACAGATGGTGTTATGAGGGACCTCACGTGGTGTAGTAATTACCTCACAGATGGTGTTATGATGGGCCTCACGTGGTGTAGTAACTCCCTCACAGATGGTGTTATGAGGGGCATCACGTGGTGTAGTAGTTCCCTCACAGATGGTGTTATGAGGGGCCTGACGTGGTGTAGTAATTCCATCACAGATGGTGTGATGAGGGACTTGACGTGGTGTAGTAATTCCCTCACATATGGTGTTATGAGGGACATGTGGTGTAGTAATTCCCTCACAGATGGTGTTATGAGGGGCATCACGTGGTGTAGTAATTCCCTCACCGATGGTGTTATGAGGGGCCTGACGTGGTGTAGTAATTCCCTCACAGATGGTGTTATGAGGGACCTCACGTGGTGTAGTAATTCCCTCACAGATGGTGTGATGAGGGATTTGACGTGGTGTGGTAATTCCCTCACATATGGTGTTATGAGGGACATGTGGTGTAGTAATTCCCTCACAGATGTTGTTATATGAGTGAGGTTTGGTCCCAGGCCTTCCTATCGTAGACGGATTAACACATAGAACGCAAAGGGTCAGCGTAGATGGTGTTAAATCTGAGTGGGGCCGTGTAACCAGTGGGGTTCCCCAGGGGTCAGTACTAGGCCCACTCTTGTTCATAATCTACATAAACGATCTAGATACTGGGATCAGCAGTGACAAAAGCAAGTTTGCGGATGACACCAAAATAGGGCGGCAAATTAATTCAGGGCAGGATGCAAATGCATTACAGGAGGATCTAAATAAACTGCAGGGGTGGTCTGAAAAATGGCAAATGAAATTCAACACCAGCAAGTGCAGCGTACTTAATATTGGAAGAACAAATACTTATAATGTATACAGCCTGAACAACATCAACCTAGAGAAGTCGACTTGTGAAAGAGACCTAGGGGTACTTGTAAGCCCGGACCTACGGCCTAGAAAACAGTGCGTTAATGTTCGAAATAAGGCAAACAGAGTATTGGGTTTTATATCTAGAAGTGTAAGTAACAAGAGTGCAGAGGTCTTATTGCAACTATATCTTGCGCTAGTCAGGCCGCACCTCGATTATGCGGTTCCGTTCTGGTGCCCCTATTATAGAATGGATATAAATTCACTAGAGTCGGTGCAGCGAAGAATGACAAAAATGATACTGGGACTTAGAAACCTTCCATATCAGGATAGGTTAAAGAAACTTAACTTGTATTCCCTAGAAAGACGAAGAGTGCGGGGAGATATGATAGAAGTATTTAAGTGGGTGAAAGGAATCAATAAAGGGGATATAGATAAAGTTCTTATAATATCCGAGCAGGATAGGACTCGGAGCAACGGATTCAAGTTGGATAAGTTTAGGTTTAGGAGGGAGGTAGGAAGAAACTGGTTCACAAATAGGGTGGTGGACGAGTGGAACAAGCTTAGCAACCTTGTAGTAAGTGCGGGAACTCTGGAAAGTTTCAAAAGGAGGCTAGATAGAGTCATGGATGATAGAGAGTGGTAGTAACTCTCGACAGGAGCTGCCATGCACAGGCCAAATGGCCTATTGCAGACTCCTTATTTTCTTATGTTCTTATGTTGTTGGGTCTCACGGGCCGTTATCACTGGGTACCTGGGACCTCACTGTGTGAAGGTTAACTTGGGTACGACTGTTACTGTTGAGTTGTTCTCACTGACTTAAGCACTGTTCACCACTGTTCACCTCTGTTTAACACTGGTTCCGTTCCTTTCCTAAATGAAATTGTAACTTCTGGCGAGAACTTGTTGATATTCCGGTGAGGGGGAGGGTTCAGGGGAGGGAGTTGGTATGGGCCAACTTAACAGTTGACCTGGCTGCTCGGAGAGGAGCGCCAGGTACGTCTTGACCCTTCGGTGGTCAAGGATGTATGTATGTATGCATGTATGTATTTGTGTATGTATGCATGTATGTATTTCATCAATCCATATAGCACGCGGACTTCCATATACAAACAATATGTATGTATGTATGTATGTATGTACTTTCCAGATCAAATGTCAAGGTCACCGATTAAGAGTTGGCAGTTATCGTTGGGTCCATCCCAGTTATACACAATCACTGGTTAATTAAAGAAGTTACAGGTGTCCACGTGTACCCAAAACACCTTTATCGCGTAGTGGATTAAGAACACCTGAAGATAAATTCGACCCCTTCAGCTTATTTCACCTGCAGATTAACCACCTTAACCTAACCCCCTCAGCTTATTTCATCTGCAGATTAACCACTCCTAACCTAACCCCCTCAGCTTATTTCACCTGCAGATTAACCACTCACCCTCCCCCCCCCCTTCCTCTCGTAGATATGTTAAGCTTTAGGATATTTAATCATCAAGTGAGATAGGTTAGGTTAGGTTAGGTTAGGTTGATCCTATGGGTGATCAGTGGAAAATTTGTACAGTTTTCCGTATGTGTGTTACGTTTTGTGTGCTGCTCATTGGGGGGGGGGGTTAGTTAGTAATGGCGAGAGAGAGAGACGCATCCATCACCCATCAGTGGACATTTATCGAGGTACACACACACACACACACACACACACACACACACACACACACACACACACACACACATAACGTAAACACCTATAAAAAGTGCAAAAGAGGGCATGCAAGATTATTCTCTCCCCATCCTACTCCACATATCAAGAAGCGCTCAACACACTGACCCTCTCGGCTCTCACTCACAATCACCACGACCTCATCTGCAAATTTGGTGAGAAGCTTCTGCACCATCCTCGACACCACAACCGCATCCAGCCCATGCGAGCACGAACTGATCGCTATAAGAACAGCCCAGTCCCAACCATTGTAAAAATTATCAAAAACTTGTAATAAACCAGTGTATTCACTCCCAGTCAATCTTACTTCTTGCACTGTCACTATGTTGAAATGCCCTGTAGTTTGAGCTTCTCCCCACCTGGTTATTATATACCATATTTGTATCACTTATAAGAACATAAGAACATAAGAAAATTAGGCGTCTGCAATGGGCCGGTTGGCCTGTGCATGGCAGCTCCTGTCGAGAGTTACTACCACTCTCTATCATACATGAATCTATCTAGCTTCCTTTTGAAACTTTCCAGAGTTCCCGCACTTACTACAAAGTTGCTAAGCTTGTTCCACTCGTCCACCACACTATTTGTGAACCAGTTTCTTCCTATCTCCCTCCTATGTTGCTTGTATATTATTTGTAAATCAAGAGACCCATTCCCCAATTATGTAACTGTATATTTTCAGCCTTTGGGGCTGCTATGCTCTTTCAACAAACCGTTAATTTTTATTATTATTATTACATTCTCAATTAAATCAGGGTACGTCAGCCACCTGTGTTGACGGGTGCCAAGATATACACACAGAACGGATATTCCCCTTGATCGATGTGCGTGTGTGTATGTCTGATCCCCTCTCCCCCTCCCCCTTCCCTCTTCCTCTCCCCTTCTCCATCCCCTTTCCCCTCTTTCTCAATCCTCACCCCCTCCCTGCCCCTTCCCTTCCCTTGTACAGTCAGGCAGGCAGAAACCCACGCGTGATCGGGGTTTGGTGTGAGATGATTGGTTCTCTCCCAATACCGTGAAATTGAATATCCCGTCTGTGACCAGGGTGCATGGGATAGGGTTAGGTTAGGTTAGGTTAGGTCAGCTTAGGTTAGGTCAGGTTAGGTCAGGTTAGGTTTGCTTGAACCGGTAGCTGAAGGAACAGTATTTGACGTCATTAATAGTGAGAGCCATCATGATGTACTTAAGGAACTACCCTGTATTAGTACACGTCATAACCGCATACGAGTGGATTCTACCAGTGCGCCCCCCCCCCCCCTCTCTCTCTCTCTCTCTCTCTCTCACCAACCAACACAACACCGCCAATTTAGGTAATCTCACAGCGGGCGGCCAAACGGTCATCACCAACAGGGACTGAAGGCAACTTACGGGAAGATGTGTGTGTGTGTGTGTGTGTGTGTGTGTGTGTGTGTGTGTGTGTGTGTGTTTTACCTTATGTTCTCATTAGGCCTGAGTATTGCCCGTATTCTCACCACCACAACTACACTACACCACACCACCACAACTACACTACACTACTCCACCACCATTACACTACACCACCACAACTACACTACACACTGATGACCACACAGGGGGGGGGGGTATTATAACATTACACACTCCAGCTACACCCTACACGCCGCCACAGCCTCGTCTAAGTACACCATTAAGCTGTTTTATTCCCCCTGGCCACAAGAGTAATAGCGGTAATCCTCCAGAAATATTACACGTTAGTTTTACCTTCTCTAGGAAATACCGCATGCTGAAAGGAGGGGTGGGAGGGGTGGGGGTGAGGGGAGGGAGGGGTGGGGGTGGAGGGAGGGGAGGGGGTGAGGGGAGGGAGGGGTGGTAAGGGTGAGGGGAGGGAGGGGTGGTGGTGTGGGGTGGGAGGGGGGGAGGGGTGAGGGGAGGGAGGGGTGGGGGTGAGGGTGGGAGGGGTAGGGCTGAGGGGAGGGAGGGGAGGGAGGGGTGGGGGTGAGGTGGAGGCATGAGAGTAGTGAGGCTTTTATACAAGAATATGTGTGTGTGTGTGTGTGTGTGTGTGTGTGTGTGTGTGTGTGTGTGGGAGTGAAAACAGCTATTTATCAGCTCCCCCCCCCCCCCTTGAGTACGATGATTTAACCCCATAATTACTATATTATAACCCCTCTGTGTACTATAATTTAACCCCTTGGGTAACCTAACCTAACCTAAACCAAAATCTAACCTAACCTAAACCTAAACATAACCTAAACCTAAACCTAACTTAAACCAAACGAAACCAAACCTAAACCCAAAAGAATTACCATCATTATTTATTTTGTTCCCACTGTTTTTTTTTACCTTTCTCTCGTATCAATTCCTTCCATTCAGCATTAAATTACCTGCAGCGGTCAGCGACTTCAATAACAGGTGGGAAAAGCAATTAACGCGCATAAAAGAGCCGTATTAAAGGTTGAATTGCTGGTTTTTTTGCGTTCCCCTTCAGTCAACAAAGTGAAGACAGACAGGTAATCCAATTAATTAACCTCTGGTCGTACCTGGGAAAGAAAAATACTGAAAGTCATATGGGAGTGTTTGTGGTGGTGGTTTGAGAGAGCGGGAGAGAACAGCAGCGGGTCTATTGGTCCATACTGGGTAGTCCCATTTACACCCAACCCCTATTGCTCATATATCCGTCCAACCAATGTTTGAAGCTATCCAGCGTATTCGAGTTAATGATGATGTTTGGTAACTTGTTCCACTCATTTCCAAACCAATGTTTACCTATTTCGCGCCTAAATCTAAATTTGTCTAATTTAAAACCATTGTTACGAGTTCGCTTCTGGTTGGATAGTTTGAGTACCTTTGTTATGTCCCCTTTGATTCATCCTGACTTCCATTTATACACCTCGATCATGTCGCCCCTCGCTCTACGTCTCTCGAGGGAGTGCAAATTAAGATGCTTTAACCTGTCTCTGTACTCAAGGTTCCTAATGCCCGGGATTAGTCTTGTTATTCTCCTCTGTATTCTTTCTAGGAATTCTATATCCATTCTGTAGTTCGGTGACCAGATATAACTGAGTAATCCAAGTGAGGTCTCACAAGCGCAAGATATAGTTTTAGGATGACCTCGCTAGTCTTGTAACTAACACTCCTTTGTATGAACCCAAGAACTTTGTTAGCCTTGTTTCGAGCAAATACACATTGTTTACTTGGCTTAAGGTTCCTACTTATCATTACTCCTAAATCTTTCTCACAGTAGGATTTCTTAATAACTTTGTTCTTCATCTGGTATCTGGTTTCTCTGCTTACATCTCCAAGACTAAGTAATTTACTTTTGTCCACATTGAATTTCATCTACCATTTTCCAGTCCATTCGAAAAATTTGTTTAGATCTTCCAGTAGTTTTGCGGAGTCCTCATCAGATTTAATTACTAGCCCTATTTTAGTGTCATCAGCAAATTTACTTATGTTGCTGTCTTCGCCGATATCGATGTTGTTTATGTATATAATAAATAATAATGGTCCAAGTACTGAGCCTTGGGGAATTCCACTAGTTGACGTTACTCTAATCGTATTTAGTGCCGTTAATGCTCACTCGCTGTTTCCTGTCCTGTAACCACGCCCTAATCCCTGTTAGAATATCTCCTCCAATGCCATACGCCTCCACATTTCTTATTAGTCTTTCGTGGGGGAGATATACCACATCATAGTCGTGCCCCTCTTCCACTGATTCGAAAACAGCTGATTTTTTTTAATAGCTTAGTTAAGAACATAAGAAGAACATAAGAAACTAAGGAGTCTGCAATAGGCCGGTTGGCCTGTGCATGGCAGCTCCTGTCGAGAGTTACTACCACTCTCTATCATCCATGAATCTATCTAGCCTCCTTTTGAAACTTTTCAGAGTTCCCGCACTTACTACAAAGTTGCTAAGCTTGTTCCACTCGTCCACCACCCTAATTGTGAACCAGTTTCTTCCTATCTCCCTCCTGAACCTAAACTTATCCAACTTGAATCCGTTGCTCGGAGTCCTATCCTGCTCGGATATTATAAGAACTTTATCTATATCCCCTTTATTGATTCCTTTCACCCACTTAAATACTTCTATCATATCTCCCCGCACTCTTCGTCTTTCTAGGGAATACAAGTTAAGTTTCTTTAACCTATCCTGATATGGAAGGTTTCTAAGTCCCGGAATCATTTTCGTCATTCTTCTCTGCACCGACTCTAGTGAATTTATATCCATTCTATAATAGGGGCACCAGAACTGAACCGCATAATCGAGGTGCGGCCTGACTAGTGCAAGATATAGTTGCAATAAGACCTCTGCACTCTTGTTACTTACACTTCTAGATATAAAACCTAATACTCTGTTTGCCTTATTTCGAACATTAGCGCACTGTTTTCTAGGCCGTAGGTCCGGGCTTACAAGTACCCCTAGGTCTCTTTCACAAGTCGACTTCTCTAGGTTGATGTTGTTAAGGCTGTATACATTATGAGTATTTGTTCTTCCAATATTAAGTACGCTGCACTTGCTGGTGTTGAATTTCATTTGCCATTTTTCAGACCCGCTTGTGAACGCCCGCTTGTGAAGCCATGTTTGGAATCATTGATCAACTTGTGCTTCTCCAGGCGAGAGAGAGAGAGATGAATAGGACTTAAAGATAGTGATAGATAGATAGATAGAGAGAGAGAGAGAGAGAGAGAGAGAGAGAGAGAGAGAGAGAGAGAGAGAGAGAGAGATGAATAGGACTTAAAGATAGTGATAGATAGATAGATAGAGAGAGAGAGAGAGAGAGAGAGAGAGAGAGAGAGAGAGAGAGAGAGAGAGAGAGAGAGAGAGATGAATAGGACTTAAAGATAGTGATAGAGAGAGAGAGAGAGAGAGAGAGAGAGAGAGAGAGAGAGAGAGAGAGAGAGAGATGAATAGGACTTAGAGATAGTGATAGATAAAGAGAGAGAGAGAGAGGTCGTAGCATCCGGCCAGACAACAAAGACCACAGCATCACGTTACGACATCAGAGAAACTTGGTCAGAGGTCAAGAGACAAATTTCACAAAGGTTTTCAAGTTATCAGATGACCTGACCTCAGAGGAAGGGCACGAAGGTCAATGAAAGGTCAGCAATCAGGTTATTAATATCACTAGATGAATTATTTCACATGACCTGACCTACATGAAGGGTCACACACAATCAGGTTACATTATAAAACTTAACTTCAATTAAAAATCACACTATAAGACCTGAACCTCAATCAAGACTCACACAGGAAGGATCAGCCACTCATCAGGGTAACTGTACAAAAGATGGTCCTCCTGGAAGTCGCCGCCGCGGTCACAACCTTTCCCACAACTCTCAAGACCCGGGGGGAGGGGAGGGGGTGGTGAGGGAGGTCCTGTCTCAGTGAGGTAAATGGAGGGTGAAGGAGAACACCAATTACTACTGAAGGTGAAAAAAAAAAAATTGACAGGGTCTGGATTTACGGAGTTGCTTAAGAGAAATTGATGGAGGTTCTTGTTGAGATGGTCCTGGGTGGTGGGAGGGAGGGGTAGGGGGGAGGGGGTAATAGTGGTGGTGGTGGTGGGGAGAGAGAAGAGTAGTGATGGTGTGGTGTGGAAGGTGGGGATTGTGTGGGGAGGGGAGGGTAGTGGTGGTGTGAGGAGGAGGGTAGTGGTGATGTGAGGGGGAGGGTAGTGGTGGTGTGAGGAGGAGGGTAGTGGTGATGTGAGGAGGAGGGTAGTGATGATGTAACGGGGAGGGTAGTGGTGGTGTGAGGAGGAGGGTAGTGGTGGTGTGAGGAGGAGGGTAGTGGTGATGTGAGGAGGAGGGTAGTGATGATGTAACGGGGAGGGTATTGGTGTTACGGGTCGTTACAAGTGAACGACCTCGGTAAATGTGGCTCAGGGTCGTAAATGCTGGCGAGGAAAGACTTAAAACATATATGGGGAGGAGAGTTTAACAGTGGTGGGGAGGAAAGAGTTCATCAGATGGGGAGGAAGAAATCAGTAGTGTGGTGTAGTTATAGTAGGTTAGGTTTGGTTAGGTTAGGTTTGGTTAGGTTAGGTTTGGTTAGGTTAGGTTTGGTTAGGTTAGGTTAGGTGTGGTTAGGTGTGGTTAGGTTAGGTTCGGTTAGGTTAGTTTAGGTTAATTTCCGTCACCCTTGTTGCTGGTAATGGTAGTAATGATGGGGATAGTGGTAGCGACGGTGTTATTGTTAATGTTTATTCTGTTGAGTGAGTGTGACAGAGAGAGAGAGAGAGAGAGAGAGAGAGAGAGAGAGAGAGAGAGAGAGAGACTCGTTCACTGACGCCACCAACCATTTTTCAATTTCCTCCCTCGGCCCAGAACGCGGCTCAAAATGTACAGTACAAGAATGTGGTGGAATATATACGATGGTGCAGTTTATTGTGGCTTACAAAAACAACCCTTGACTCAGCCTCTAGTGTGGGTGGTTAGTACTCCCTAGACGACCCTTCTTCACCCCTTTGTTGAGAGTTGTAGTGAAGATGGTGATGAGGGGGTTGTTGTTTGAGAGGTTGTTGTTGTTGTTTGATGGGTTGTTGTTGTTGTTTGAGAGGTTGTTGTTGTTGTTTGATGGGTTGTTGTTGTTGTTTGAGAGGTTGTTGTTGTTTGGGGGGTTGTTGTTGTTATTTGAGGGGTTGTTGTTGTTGTTTGAGGGGTTGTGTTGTTGTTTGAAGGGTTGTGTTGTTGTTTGAGGGGTTGTTGTTGTTGTTTGAGGGGTTGTTGTTGTTATTTGAGGGGTTGTGTTGTTGTTTGAAGGGTTGTGTTGTTGTTTGAGGGGTTGTGTTGTTGTTTGAGGGGTTGTGTTGTTGTTTGAGGGGTTGTGTTGTTGTTTGAGGGGTTGTTGTTGTTGTTTGAGGGGTTGTGTTGTTGTTTGAGGGGTTGTGTTGTTGTTTGAGGGGTTGTTGTTGTTGTTTGAGTGGTTGTGTTGTTATTTGAGGGGTTGTTGTTGTTGTTTGAGGGGTTGTGTTGTTGTTTGAGGGGTTGTGTTGTTGTTTGAGGGTTGTTGTTGTTGTTTGAGGGGTTGTGTTGTTGTTTGAGGGGTTGTGTTGTTGTTTGAGGGGTTGTTGTTGTTGTTTGAGGGGTTGTGTTGTTGTTTGAGGGGTTGTTGTTGTTTGAGGGGTTGTTGTTGTTTGAGGGGTTGTTGTTGTTGTTTGAGTGGTTGTGTTGTTATTTGAGGGGTTGTTGTTGTTGTTTGAGGGGTTGTTGTTGTTTGAGGAGTTGTTGTTGTTGTTTGAGAGGTTGTTCTTGTTTGGGGGGTTGTATTGTCCGGAGGTTGTTGTGTTGTTGTCTGAAGGTTGTATTGTTTTTGTTTGAGGGTTGTTGTTGTTGTTGTTGTCTGAGAGTTGTTGTTGTTGTTGTCTGAGAGTTGTGTTGTTGTTGTTTGAGAGTTGTGTTGTTGACGATATACAGATGTGTGTTGCCAAGTGAAAAATTATATAATTGTAGCAGCTCTCCTACCACTACCAGACCTGTCTCGGGTGTGTGTGTGTGTGTGTGTGTGTGTGTGTGTGTGTGTCTGTGTGTGTGTGTGTGTGTGTCTGTGTGTGTGTGTGTGTACCTTGAAGGGTTCATTGGTTACCTGAGCGAAATGATCTAATTATTTTTTTTTACCTGGCAGCCAAATTTTATTTAATTAGTTAAGATGATGTTAGTGATACGAGAAGTCTTGACAGGTATTTTTAATTAATTTATTTATTTTTTATTTTTTATTTTTGGGAAATCTTGGATGAGGTGGGATCACTTATTTATTGACGAAAAATAATTAATTATTGCGAAGACATATTTAATTATTATGAAAAAAATTATTATGAAGATGTAATTAATATGAAAAAATACCTATTTATTATGACAAATTTTTTCAGTTATTGGGAAGGGATGAATCATTATGAAGAAATATTTAATTATAATGAAGAGATATTTAATTATTATGAAGAAATGTTTAATTATTGTTAAGAAATATTTAATTATTATGAAGAAAAATATTTAATTATTATGAAGAAATTTTTTATTATTATGAAAAAATATTTAATTATTATGAAGAAATATTTAATAATTGTGAGGAAATATTTAATTATGAAGAAATATTTAATTATTATGAAGAAATATTTAATAATTGTGAGGAAATATTTAATTATTATGAAGTAATATTTAATTATTATGAAACAAATGTTAAATTATTATTAAGATACTTTATTACCTTGAGGAAATACTCGATTATCTTGAAGAAAGTAACAAGATCTTTCTTTTTCTCTCGTACTCTGGTCGAGGAGGGAAGGAGTTGACTCAGTGTAATTACTACCGTCTATTTATTTTGGGTAACTTTTTGAGATTGCTGTGATGGTGGTAGTGGTGATGGTGGTAGTGGTGATGGTGGTGGTGGTGATGATGTGGTGGTGGTGATGATGGTGGTGAGATGGTAATGGTTGTAGTATGATGGTGGTGGTGGTGGTGGTAGTGATGGTGGTGATGATGTGGTAGTGGTGGTGAGATGGTGATGGTGGACTGATGGTGATAATGGTCAGATGATGGTAGTATGGTGATGATAGTGGTGTGGTGGTGCAGATGATGATGGTCGTGGTAGTATGGTGATGATAGTGGTGTGGTGGTGCAGATGATGATGGTCGTGGTAGTATGGTGATGATAGTGGTGTGGTGTGGCCGGGTATTAGATGACAAAATGAGGATGGGATAGACATTTAATCAGAGTTTCACCACGAGATAAACAAAGTGAAGAGACGGTTATTTTTACTCGGCGTTAATTAAAATCTATATTTATCTTTCGTCGAACTTTATGAATTTTATGAATTTTTTAAAACTCAAAAGAAAATTTCGGCTGCTACTCAAAAACAAAAAAAAGATTGAGGTAAAGAAATTTTTAAACCAAGCGTAGATGTTTTTTTTTTTTACATGCCTTAATTAAAACTAAACGTGTCATTTCCTCCTCACCTGTATGACGTAGCGATAGGGTGTAGAGGTGTTTGTTTGTTTGTTTGTTTGTTTGTAGTGTTTATTTGTTTTGTTGTTTGTAACGTTGGTTAGTTAGTTTGTTTGTCCAGGTGATAAATCAGGTATTTTTTTTAGTTAGAAAGTTTTGGCCATTTTTTTTCAATTTTTTTCTCTCTCTCTCTCTCTCTCTCTCTCTCTCTCTCTCTCTCTCTCTCTCTCTCTCTGTCTCTCTCTCTCTCTCTCTCTCTCTCTCTCTCTCACCAGTACAGAACACAACCCAAGAACTACCTCTTGTTATTGCCGTCCCTCGCTAAAAGTGTATCGGTAAAGCTCTCTGCTCCTCCCCGCTCTGTTCCTCCCCGCTCTGCCCCTCCCCGATCTGCCCCTACCCACTATGCTCCTTCCCGTTCTGCTTCTCCCCGCTTTGCTTCTCCCCGTTCCGACACTCCTCACCCCACTCCTTCCCACCCTACCCTACCTCACCCCTCCCTACTCCTCACCACCCCCACCCCACCTCCCCACACCTCCTCACAATGACCCCTCCCCACCTTACTCCTCTCCACTACCCCTCCCCACCCTGCCCATCCCCGCTCTGAGAGATTAACGCCTAACACGGTCGACACACGGCGGCTTCTGATGCATTAATGACACTCGATCACAATAGAAATTTACACGGAAGGTTGGCGAAACTTTTATGCCGGGCGAGCATGTGTGTCGGGTGGATGAGGCCGGGTGAGTGTGTGTGTGTGTGTGTGTCGGGTGGATGAGGCCGGGTGAGTGTGTGTGTGTCTGGTGCATGAGGCCGGGTGAGTGTGTGTGTGTCGGGTGGATGAGGCCGGGTGAGTGTGTGTGTGTGTGTGTGTGTGTGTGTCGGGTGGATGAGGCTGGGTGAGCGTGTGTATGTGTGTGTCGGGTGGATGAGGCCGGGTGAGTGTGTGTGTGTGTCGGGTGGATGAGGCCGAGTGAGTGTGTGTGTGTGTCGGGTGGATGAGGCCGGGTGAGTGTGTGTGTGTGTGTGTGTCGGGTGGATGAGGCTGGGTGAGTGTGTGTGTGTCTGGTGCATGAGGCCGGGTGAGTGTGTGTGTGTGTGTGTGTCGGGTGGATGAGGCCGGGTGAGTGTGTGTGTGTCTGGTGCATGAGGCTGGGTGAGTGTGTGTGTGTGTGTGTGTGTGTCGGGTGCATGAGGCCGGGTGAGTGTGTGTGTGTGTCTGGTGGATGAGGCCGGGTGAGTGTGTGTGTGTGTGTCGGGTGGATGAGGCCGGGTGAGTGTGTGTGTGTGTGTGTCTGGTGGATGAGGCCGGGTGAGCGTGTGTGTGTGTGTCGGGTGGATGAGGCCGGGTGAGTGTGTGTGTGTGTGTGTCGGGTGGATGAGGCCGGGTGAGTGTGTGTATATCGGGTGGATGAGGCCGGGTGAACGAGTGTGTGTCGGGTGGATGAGGCCGGGTGAGTGTGTGTATATCGGGTGGATGAGGCCGGAAGAACGAGTGTGTGTGTCGGGTGGATGAGGCCGAGTGAGCATGTGTGTGTGTCGGGTGGATGAGGCCGGGTGAACGAGTGTATGTCGGGTGGATGAGGCCGGGTGAGTGTGTGTATATCAGGTGGATGAGGCCGGGTGAACGAGTGTATGTCGGGTGGATGAGGCCGGGTGAACGAGTGTATGTCGGGTGGATGAAGCCGGGTGAACGAGTGTATGTCGGGTGGAGTGAGGCCGGGTGAACGAGTGTATGTCGGGTGGATGAGGCCGGGTGAACGAGTGAATGTCGGGTGGATGAGGCCGGGTGAACGAGTGTATGTCGGGTGGATGAGGCCGGGTGAACGAGTGTATGTCGGGTGGATGAGGCCGGGTGAACGAGTGTATGTCGGGTGGATGAGGCCGGGTGAACGAGTGTATGTCGGGTGGATGAGGCCGGGTGAACGAGTGAATGTCGGGTGGATGAGGCCGGGTGAACGAGTGTATGTCGGGTGGATGAGGCCGGGTGAACGAGTGTATGTCGGGTGGATGAGGCCGGGTGAACGAGTGTATGTCGGGTGGATGAGGCCGGGTGAACGAGTGTATGTCGGGTGGATGAGGCCGGGTGAACGAGTGTATGTCGGGTGGATGAGGCCGGGTGAACGAGTGTATGTCGGGTGGATGATGCCGGGTGAACGAGTGTATGTCGGGTGGATGAGGCCGGGTGAACGAGTGTATGTCGGGTGGATGAGGCCGGGTGAACGAGTGTATGTCGGGTGGATGAGGCCGGGTGAACGAGTGTATGTCGGGTGGATGAGGCCGGGTGAACGAGTGTATGTCGGGTGGATGAGGCCGGGTGAACGAGTGAATGTCGGGTGGATGAGGCCGGGTGAACGAGTGTATGTCGGGTGGATGAGGCCGGGTGAACGAGTGTATGTCGGTGGATGAGGCCGGGTGAACGAGTGTATGTCGGGTGGATGAGGCCGGGTGAACGAGTGTATGTCGGGTGGATGAGGCCGGGTGAACGAGTGAATGTCGGGTGGATGAGGCCGGGTGAACGAGTGTATGTCGGGTGGATGAGGCCGGGTGAACGAGTGTATGTCGGGTGGATGAGGCCGGGTGAACGAGTGTATGTCGGGTGGATGAGGCCGGGTGAACGAGTGTATGTCGGGTGGATGAGGCCGGGTGAACGAGTGTATGTCGGGTGGATGAGGCCGGGTGAACGAGTGTATGTCGGGTGGATGATGCCGGGTGAACGAGTGTATGTCGGGTGGATGAGGCCGGGTGAACGAGTGTATGTCGGGTGGATGAGGCCGGGTGAGTGTGTGTGTGTGTCGGGTGGATGATTTAATCAACTTGTATCATACACTGTAATGCTCTGTACTACATACAACACACGCAATACAACACACGCAATACAACACACGCAATGCAATAGGCAATTCGACATATTTGCGTTAATTACATCATTAAACTTCAACTCTATGTAGTAATAACATACTCTAATTACCATAGATAATTACATAAATATAACACTTAATGATGGTAGTTGTTGCATCAGTACTTAAGGAACTACAACCCTTGTCACTCATATAATTTATCTATCAATTTATCTATCTATCTATCTATTTATCTATCTATCTATCTATTTATCTATCTATCTATCTATCTACCACTATATTATCGTTATCAGTTCATTATCTTTTACGGAACCCAAGGCTGAATTTTTATTTTATTTTTTTTGTTGGGGAGAATATGTGGTGTGTGAGAGAGAGAGAGAGAGAGAGAGAGAGAGAGAGACCTTTGTCATCTCCTTGAAAAATATAAACACTCGAGACTTGTTCTGCTACATACACACCCACTAGCGCACACACACACACACACACACACACACACTAGCGCACACACACACACACACACACACACGCACACACCCACTAGCACACACACACACACACACACACACACACACACACACAGCGTTATCTAAATTAGAAATCTGTCCAAAGTTATTTACAACTGAAAAAACTAATAATGGGAGTATAGCTGGAAGATGTGTGTGTGTGTGCGCGTGTGTGTGTGTGTGTGTGTGTGTGTGTGTTTGAGTAATTATAATAAATAATAATAATTAACGGTTTATTGAAAGAGCTTGGCAGCCAGAAGGCTGAAAATATACAGTTACATATTTGGGGAATGGGTTACGAATTACAAATAATATACAAGTAACATAAGTGACACAAATAAGACATATAATAACTAGATGGGGAAAAGCTCAAACTA
>CAUDMG010001465.1:335000-350000 GCA_958450375.1 Homarus gammarus
TAATAGGGTCAATGGGCACGTGGGACTGATTCTAATAGGGTCAATGGGCACGTGGGACTGATTCTAATAGGGTCACTGGGCACGTGGGACTGATTCTAATAGGGTCAATGGGCACGTGGGACTTATTCTAATAGGGTCAATGGGCACGTGGGACTGATTCTAATAGGGTCAATGGGCGCGTGTGAATTATTCTAATAGGGTCAATGGACACGTGGGACTGATTCTAATAGGGTTACTTGAACGACACTGTCACATTTAATGGCGTCGATATTGCACCGAGAGAGAGAGAGAGAGAGAGAGAGAGAGAGAGAGAGAGAGAGAGAGAGAGAGAGAGAGAGAGAAAAAAAACAATTTAATTGCACTGGGTGAAGTTATAATGTATACACGTATGTATTATGTGTATGTATATGATGTATGTATGTATGTATAAATTATGTATGTATTATGTGTATGTATGTATGGATGTATGTACGAGTATGTATGAATTATTTATGTATGTATGTATAAATTATGTATGTATTATGTGTAGTTATATTATGTATGTATGTATGTATGTAGACAGGGTGGAATCAAAGGCATTTCGTCTTATTAACTCTCCTCCTTTAGTCTCTTCCCTTTCTCTTCGCCGCAATGTTGCTTCACTCTCTCTCTCTTTTACAGGTACTTTAATGGACAATGTTCGGTGGATCTGTCATCCTGTGTACCGCCGTGGGCTCCTAACACACGTCTTGCCCGCGGTGCCCACCGTTTCTCTGTGGATGTCGGTCACACTAGAATAACCCGTTATAGTACCTCCTTCTTTCCTCACACAGCCAAACTGTGGAATGCTCTGCCTTCTGTGTTTCCATACTTATACAATCTGTCTCACTTTAAAAGTCTGGATTACCGGCCTCTTCCTGGTGTAGATTAATATAACCTTTTTCTTCTCTTTTTTAACTTCTTTCTATTCTTATTTTTTCGCCCCCCAGGCCTCAGTGTGGGCCGTCGACCTGTACCCGGGTGAGCTAATTCCCGTAAAAAAAAAGAACAAAGTATACTTGCATATAACCCCAGGTGTAAATAGTAAGAGAAATTACCCATAAATTTAGGACAGGTAAATGATCACGAGGGAAATGGTTATTGAAATTAATGAATAAAATTAACGACATGATGTGTGATAGTTAGGTTTGGTTAGGTTAGGTTAGGTTAGGTTAGGTTAGGTTAGGTTTGGTTTGGTTAGGTTAGGTTAGGTTAGGTTTGGTTAGGTTAGGTTAGGTTTGGTTAGGTTAGGACTTAGGTGATGGATAATTGAGTGAGGTTCTAAGACGTTTGCTTTCTTTCTTTATGTCTATGAGAGAAATTAAAGCTATTTTTTTTCTCTCGCGAAATGCTATGGGTCGATTTATTTTCGTTTTACTGTTGATAGAGTTAGAGAAAGTAGAGCTAGCTTTACCTCTCTCTCACAGAAGTATAAAGCTACAACGGGGTCCTCTTGTTTGGTGACCCCTTTAGTGTGATTCATTCTGCCGTAGACTGCTGGCAGGGTAGTGTGTCTCCATTACTGAGGGCTCTCTCTCTCTCTCTCTCTCTCTCTCTCTCTCTCTCTCTCTCTCTCTCTCTCTCTCTCTCTCATTCATGTGATTAGTCTCCAGTACCGACGATTAGCTCTCTGGACTTAGGGGTGAGAATGGGGGGTGTGGGGGGTACGGGTGATGGGGGTAGGAATGTTGGGTGGTCACTCTTGTATGATATGTTTTGATGGTCGTTTTTTTGTGTGTTTTTTGTAGGGAGGTTGTGGTGTGAAATAACAGGGTGACTATGAGAGCGAGAGAGAGAGAGAGAGAGAGAGAGAGAGAGAGAGAGAGAGAGAGAGAGAGAGAGAGAGAGAGAGAGAGACTCAGCACTAAAGAGGAGGATACCAGATATTTTCGTGGCTATTATTCGGGGTGTGTGTTTAACGGTGATTTATTTAGGACTCACACACACACACACACACACACACACACACACACATTGGGGCTGAATGAGTAAAATAAATAATGTGTGTCATTTATATATTGCTCTTCTCCTCCTGTGTGTGTGTGTGGGGGGGGGGGGGAGGGGGAGGGGGGGTTATAATGGAGCTTTAATGTGTGTTGTGAAGTTTTGTCTCGCCGCCCGCACTCTGTTAGGAACTTGGGTGTGCCTTCAGTATTGACACGAGGAGGCAGCCCGGCCGAGTGTTGTGTCTACTCGTCCACCGCAACAATCCCACCCACCTCAACCACTGCACCTATCCCACCCACCTCAACCACTGCACCTATCCCACCCACCTCAACCACTGCACCTATCCCACCCACCTCAACCACTGCACCTATCCCACCCACCTCAACCACTGCACCTATCCCATCCACCTCAACCACTGCACCCATCCCACCCACCTCAACCACTGCACCTATCCCACCCACCTCAACCACTGCACCCATCTCATCCACCGCACCCACCTCATCCACCGCACCCACCTCATCCACCACACCCACCTCAACCACTGCACCCATCCCATCCACCTCAACCACTGCACCCATCCCACCCACCTCATCCACCGCACCCACCTCATCCACCACACCCACCTCATCCACCACCCTATCTCACTTCTTTGGCAATTTACATGACCCATTAATCCAGTTTTCTCATAAATCCCAAAGACTTTATATAATGGAAAATCCCGCTCATAAATCACCTTATTATACCACGTTTCAGTAGGTCGGAATAAATCCCTCAGTACTGTAAATACTCTAATCCCCATTTTGCCTTTATTAATCGCTATAAATAAACTCACACCTCGTAAATCCCGCCAGTCCTCTCTGAAAGACACTGCAGGGTGCTCGTAAATCCCTCGGGAGCTCGTTGTCTGGAAATTTCAATGCGACACCATAAATCCTCAATCCCCCCCTCCTCCCCCCTCCCCTCCCCTTCCCTCCCCTCCCCTCACCTCCCCTGGGTTAATCCGTCGGTATTTAGGTCCCGTGTGGAAGGATGTTCACCTAAATCCCACCTGGTTAATTAGGTCGGGGAGTTAAATTCTTTCTTTCTTTCTTTCTTTCTTTCTTTCTTTCTTTCTTTCTAGTTTGTTGGATTTATCTCATTTCCTCAGTTATTCAGTGAAATTTCTTTACTCTCTCTCTCTCTCTCTCTCTCTCTCTCTCTCTCTCTCTCTCTCTCTCTCTCTCTCCCCTTTCCACCCGTCCCCACCTTTTTCCTCACACTTTCCTTCTCCCTTTCCTCTCCTTCCTCCATTCATCACTCTACCTCCCTCCCTCTCTCCATCTCTTCCTTTTACCCTCTTCATCTCCTTTTCCTCCCTCTCGTTTTATTCTCTTTCCCTCCCTCTCTTTCCATTCTTCTTTCCCCCCCCCCCCTCCTTCAATCCTTTCCTTTCTCCTCCCTCTTTTTACCACCAATTCCCCAACTTATTTTTTCTCCACACACATTCACTCTCCTCTCCTCTCCTCTCCTCTCCTCTCCTTCACTTTATCACCACTATTTATCGGTTCCCACAAAGCGAGAGAGAGAGAGAGAGAGAGAGAGAGAGAGAGAGAGAGAGAGAGAGAGAAGAAAAACGAAGCCAGCTTTAAAAGTTTGGTCGAGGAAATTGTACGTTAATTCTTCTTTCTTATTTCCACGAATTTTCCTTTAGCTTTGGCCATATATATTGTGGGGCTTGTGTAGGCTTCTCTTGAGAGCTTTACCTTGATACAAATGGTCCGTGATCCCTTTGTCCGTGGTTGGTCCGTGGTTTGTCCTTGATTCGTGGTTATGGTTCTGGTACGTGTTTTGTTCTTTGTCCTTGGTTCGTGGTTATGGTCCGTGGTTTATCCTTGGTTCTTGGTTATTGTCGTGGTACGTGATTTGTTCTTTGTCCTTGATTCGTGGTTATGGTCTGTGGTGTGTGGTTTGTTATTTGTTCTTGGTTCGTGGCTATGGTCGTGGTCCGTGGATTTGTGAGGATTTCGTGGTTTGTGTGTGTTTTTTGTTATTTGGTCCGTGATCATCCTATGGTTCGTGGCTGGTCCTTGGTTAACTCGTGGTTGGGCTTGTCCGTGGTCTGTGTTTTGTCCGTGGTTCGTGATTGGTCTGTAGTTGTAGTTTGAGTAATGTCTTTCTCTGTTCATGTGTGTCTCTTGGTTTGTGGGCGTGTTTGACTGTCTCTTTCTGCCTGTCTGTCTGTCTGTCTGTCTGTCTGTCTGTCTGTCTGTATGTCTGTCTGTGGGCATATATGAATCTATATCTTTATCCATGCGTTTTTTCTCCATAAGTGTGTGTGTGTGTGTGTGTGTGTGTGTGTGTGTGTGTGTGTGTGTACCACCAGGTGTTCAACAGGTAACACGGGTTCTCTTCCTCCTCCCCCTACAGACGTGTTCCTGGGGCCGGTGGATGACTACGTGTTGGCCCCGGTGGCTCGCTTTTCCGGGGCGTGGAATGTGCCCCTCCTCACCCCCGGCGGCCAACCCAGCGCCTTCGACAGTCGCAAGGATTACCCCTTACTCACCAGGCTCAAGGGCTTCTACACTGAGGTATGTTCAATTCAGACTTTCTTCCCAATGAGATTAATTCAGACTTTCTTCCCGATGAGTTCATTCAGAGTTTCTTCCCAATGACATTAATTCAGACTTTCTTCCCAATGAGTTATTTCAAGACTTTCTTCCCATTTGAGTTCATTCAGAATTTCTTCCCAATAAGATTAATTCAAGAGTTTCTTCCCAATGAGATTTAGAGGAATTTAAAAATTTGGATGGCTACTGGGAAGGCTTCTTTACTGACCTCGATAGAATTAAATTGACGAGATAGAATAGAACGACTTGAGAGTCTCTTTACCGAGGTTAATGGACGTTGATGAATCTCTTTACCGAGGTTAGTGGACGTTGATGAGTCTCTTTACCGAGGTTAGTGGACGTTGATGAGTCTGTTTACTGAGGTTAGTGGACGTTGGTGAGTCTCTTTACTGAAGTTAGTGGACGTTGATGAGTCTCTTTACTGAGGTTAGTGGACGTTGATGAGTGTCTTTACCGAGGTTAGTGGACGTTGATGAGTGTCTTTACTGAGGTTAGTGGACGTTGATGAGTGTCTTTACTGAGGTTAGTGGACGTTGATGAGTGTCTTTACTGAGGTTAGTGGACGTTGATGAGTGTCTTTACTGAGGTTAGTGGACGTTGATGAGTGTCTTTACTGAGGTTAGTGGACGTTGATGAGTGTCTTTACTGAGGTTAGTGGACGTTGATGAGTGTCTTTACTGAGGTTAGTGGACGTTGATGAGTCTCTTTACTGAGGTTAGTGGACGTTGATGAGTCTCTTTACTGAGGTTAGTGGACGTTGATGAGTGTCTTTACTGAGGTTAGTGGACGTTGATGAGTGTCTTTACTGAGGTTAGTGGACGTTGATGAGTGTCTTTACCGAGGTTAGTGGACGTTGATGAGTGTCTTTACTGAGGTTAGTGGACGTTGATGAGTGTCTTTACAGGTTAGTGGTCGTTGATGAGTGTCTTTACTGAGGTTAGTGGACGTTGATGAGTGTCTTTACTGAGGTTAGTGGACGTTGATGAGTGTCTTTACTGAGGTTAGTGGACGTTGATGAGTGTCTTTACCGAGGTTAGTGGACGTTGATGAGTGTCTTTACTGAGGTTAGTGTACGTTGATGAGTGTCTTTACTGAGGTTAGTGGTCGTTGATGAGTGTCTTTACTGAGGTTAGTGGACGTTGATGAGTGTCTTTACTGAGGTTAGTGGACGTTGATGAGTGTCTTTACTGAGGTTAGTGGACGTTGATGAGTGTCTTTACTGAGGTTAGTGGACGTTGATGAGTCTCTTTACTGAGGTTAGTGGACGTTGATGAGTCTCTTTACTGAGGTTAGTGGACGTTGATGAGTCTCTTTACTGAGGTTAGTGGACGTTGATGAGTGTCTTTACTGAGGTTAGTGGACGTTGATGAGTGTCTTTACTGAGGTTAGTGGACGTTGATGAGTGTCTTTACCGAGGTTAGTGGACGTTGATGAGTGTCTTTACTGAGGTTAGTGGACGTTGATGAGTGTCTTTACCGAGGTTAGTGGACGTTGATGAGTGTCTTTACTGAGGTTAGTGGACGTTGATGAGTGTCTTTACTGAGGTTAGTGGACGTTGATGAGTGTCTTTACTGAGGTTAGTGGACGTTGATGAGTGTCTTTACTGAGGTTAGTGGACGTTGATGAGTGTCTTTACTGAGGTTAGTGGACGTTGATGAGTGTCTTTACTGAGGTTAGTGGACGTTGATGAGTGTCTTTACTGAGGTTAGTGGACGTTGATGAGTGTCTTTACTGAGGTTAGTGGACGTTGATGAGTGTCTTTACTGAGGTTAGTGGACGTTGATGAGTGTCTTTACTGAGGTTAGTGGACGTTGATGAGTGTCTTTACTGAGGTTAGTGGACGTTGATGAGTGTCTTTACTGAGGTTAGTGGACGTTGATGAGTGTCTTTACTGAGGTTAGTGGACGTTGATGAGTGTCTTTACTGAGGTTAGTGGACGTTGATGAGTGTCTTTACTGAGGTTAGTGGACGTTGATGAGTGTCTTTACTGAGGTTAGTGGACGTTGATGAGTGTCTTTACTGAGGTTAGTGGACGTTGATGAGTGTCTTTACTGAGGTTAGTGGACGTTGATGAGTGTCTTTACTGAGGTTAGTGGACGTTGATGAGTGTCTTTACTGAGGTTAGTGGACGTTGATGAGTGTCTTTACTGAGGTTAGTGGACGTTGATGAGTGTCTTTACTGAGGTTAGTGGACGTTGATGAGTGTCTTTACTGAGGTTAGTGGACGTTGATGAGTGTCTTTACTGAGGTTAGTGGACGTTGATGAGTGTCTTTACTGAGGTTAGTGGACGTTGATGAGTGTCTTTACTGAGGTTAGTGGACGTTGATGAGTGTCTTTACTGAGGTTAGTGGACGTTGATGAGTCTCTTTACCGAGGTTAGTGGACGTTGATGAGTGTCTTTACTGAGGTTAGTGGACGTTGATGAGTGTCTTTACTGAGGTTAGTGGACGTTGATGAGTGTCTTTACTGAGGTTAGTGGACGTTGATGAGTGTCTTTACTGAGGTTAGTGGACGTTGATGAGTGTCTTTACTGAGGTTAGTGGACGTTGATGAGTGTCTTTACTGAGGTTAGTGGACGTTGATGAGTGTCTTTACTGAGGTTAGTGGACGTTGATGAGTGTCTTTACTGAGGTTAGTGGACGTTGATGAGTGTCTTTACTGAGGTTAGTGGACGTTGATGAGTGTCTTTACTGAGGTTAGTGGACGTTGATGAGTGTCTTTACTGAGGTTAGTGGACGTTGATGAGTGTCTTTATCGAGGTTAGTGGACGTTGATGAGTGTCTTTATCGAGGTTAGTGGACGTTGATGAGTGTCTTTACTGAGGTTAGTGGACGTTGATGAGTGTCTTTACTGAGGTTAGTGGACGTTGATGAGTGTCTTTACCGAGGTTAGTGGACGTTGATGAGTGTCTTTACTGAGGTTAGTGGACGTTGATGAGTGTCTTTACTGAGGTTAGTGGACGTTGATGAGTGTCTTTACTGAGGTTAGTGGACGTTGATGAGTGTCTTTACTGAGGTTAGTGGACGTTGATGAGTGTCTTTACTGAGGTTAGTGGACGTTGATGAGTGTCTTTACTGAGGTTAGTGGACGTTGATGAGTGTCTTTACTGAGGTTAGTGGACGTTGATGAGTGTCTTTACTGAGGTTAGTGGACGTTGATGAGTGTCTTTACTGAGGTTAGTGGACGTTGATGAGTGTCTTTACTGAGGTTAGTGGACGTTGATGAGTCTCTTTACTGAGGTTAGTGGACGTTGATGAGTGTCTTTACTGAGGTTAGTGGACGTTGATGAGTGTCTTTACTGAGGTTAGTGGACGTTGATGAGTGTCTTTACTGAGGTTAGTGGACGTTGATGAGTGTCTTTACTGAGGTTAGTGGACGTTGATGAGTCTCTTTACTGAGGTTAGTGGACGTTGATGAGTGTCTTTACCGAGGTTAGTGGACGTTGATGAGTGTCTTTACTGAGGTTAGTGGACGTTGATGAGTCTCTTTACTGAGGTTAGTGGACGTTGATGAGTCTCTTTACTGAGGTTAGTGGACGTTGATGAGTGTCTTTACTGAGGTTAGTGGACGTTGATGAGTGTCTTTACTGAGGTTAGTGGACGTTGATGAGTGTCTTTATCGAGGTTAGTGGACGTTGATGAGTGTCTTTACTGAGGTTAGTGGACGTTGATGAGTGTCTTTACTGAGGTTAGTGGACGTTGATGAGTGTCTTTACTGAGGTTAGTGGACGTTGATGAGTGTCTTTACTGAGGTTAGTGGACGTTGATGAGTGTCTTTACGAGGTTAGTGGACGTTGATGAGTGTCTTTACGAGGTTAGTGGACGTTGATGAGTGTCTTTACTGAGGTTAGTGGACGTTGATGAGTGTCTTTACTGAGGTTAGTGGACGTTGATGAGTGTCTTTACTGAGGTTAGTGGACGTTGATGAGTGTCTTTACTGAGGTTAGTGGACGTTGATGAGTGTCTTTATCGAGGTTAGTGGACGTTGATGAGTGTCTTTACTGAGGTTAGTGGACGTTGATGAGTGTCTTTACTGAGGTTAGTGGACGTTGATGAGTGTCTTTACTGAGGTTAGTGGACGTTGATGAGTCTCTTTATCGAGGTTAGTGGACGTTGATGAGTGTCTTTACTGAGGTTAGTGGACGTTGATGAGTGTCTGTACCGAGGTTGGTGGACGTTGATGAGTGTCTTTATCGAGGTTAGTGGACGTTGATGAGTGTCTTTACTGAGGTTAGTGGACGTTGATGAGTCTCTTTACTGAGGTTAGTGGACGTTGATGAGTGTCTTTATCGAGGTTAGTGGACGTTGATGAGTGTCTGTACCGAGGTTAGTGGACGTTGATGAGTGTCTTTACTGAGGTTAGTGGACGTTGATGAGTGTCTTTATCGAGGTTAGTAGACGTTGATGAGTGTCTTTATCGAGGTTAGTGGACGTTGATGAGTGTCTTTACCGAGGTTAGTGGACGTTGATGAGTGTCTTTACCGAGGTTAGTGGACGTTGATGAGTGTCTTTACTGAGGTTAGTGGACGTTGATGAGTGTCTTTACTGAGGTTAGTGGACGTTGATGAGTCTCTTTACTGAGGTTAGTGGACGTTGATGAGTCTCTTTACTGAGGTTAGTGGACGTTGATGAGTGTCTTTACCGAGGTTAGTGGACGTTGATGAGTGTCTTTACTGAGGTTAGTGGACGTTGATGAGTGTCTTTATCGAGGTTAGTAGACGTTGATGAGTGTCTTTATCGAGGTTAGTGGACGTTGATGAGTGTCTTTACCGAGGTTAGTGGACGTTGATGAGTGTCTGTACCGAGGTTAGTGGACGTTGATGAGTGTCTTTACTGAGGTTAGTGGACGTTGATGAGTGTCTTTACTGAGGTTAGTGGACGTTGATGAGTCTCTTTACTGAGGTTAGTGGACGTTGATGAGTCTCTTTACTGAGGTTAGTGGACGTTGATGAGTGTCTTTACCGAGGTTAGTGGACGTTGATGAGTCTCTTTACTGAGGTTAGTGGACGTTGATGAGTCTCTTTACCGAGGTTAGTGGACGTTGATGAGTGTCTTTACTGAGGTTAGTGGACGTTGATGAGTCTCTTTACTGAGGTTAGTGGACGTTGATGAGTGTCTTTACCGAGGTTAGTGGACGTTGATGAGTGTCTTTACTGAGGTTAGTGGACGTTGATGAGTGTCTTTACTGAGGTTAGTGGACGTTGATGAGTGTCTTTACTGAGGTTAGTGGACGTTGATGAGTGTCTTTATCGAGGTTAGTGGACGTTGATGAGTGTCTTTATCGAGGTTAGTGGACGTTGATGAGTCTCTTTACTAAGGTTAGTGGACGTTGATGAGTGTCTTTACTGAGGTTAGTGGACGTTGATGAGTGTCTTTACTGAGGTTAGTGGACGTTGATGAGTCTCTTTACTGAGGTTAGTGGACGTTGATGAGTGTCTTTACTGAGGTTAGTGGACGTTGATGAGTGTCTTTGCTGAGGTTAGTGGACGTTGATGAGTGTCTTTACCGAGGTTAGTGGACGTTGATGAGTGTCTTTACTGAGGTTAGTGGACGTTGATGAGTGTCTTTACTGAGGTTAGTGGACGTTGATGAGTGTCTTTACTGAGGTTAGTGGACGTTGATGAGTCTCTTTACCGAGGTTAGTGGACGTTGATAAGTGTCTTTACTGAGGTTAGTGGACGTTGATGAGTGTCTTTACTGAGGTTAGTGGACGTTGATGAGTGTCTTTACTGAGGTTAGTGGACGTTGATGAGTGTCTTTACTGAGGTTAGTGGACGTTGATGAGTCTCTCTACCGAGGTTAGTGGACGTTGATGAGTTTCTTTATCGAGGTTAGTGGACGTTGATGAGTGTCTTTACTGAGGTTAGTGGACGTTGATGAGTCTCTTTACTGAGGTTAGTGGACGTTGATGAGTGTCTTTATCGAGGTTAATGGACGTTGATGAGTCTCCTTACTGAGGTTAGTGGACGTTGATGAGTCTCTTTACTGAGGTTAGTGGACGTTGATGAGTGTCTTTATCGAGGTTAGTGGACGTTGATGAGTCTCTTTATCGAGGTTAGTGGACGTTGATGAGTGTCTTTACTGAGGTTAGTGGACGTTGATGAGTCTCTTTACTGAGGTTAGTGGACGTTGATGAGTGTCTTTACTGAGGTTAGTGGACGTTGATGAGTGTCTTTATCGAGGTTAGTGGACGTTGATGAGTCTCTTTACTGAGGTTAGTGGACGTTGATGAGTCTCTTTACTGAGGTTAGTGGACGTTGATGAGTGTCTTTACTGAGGTTAGTGGACGTTGATGAGTGTCTTTACTGAGGTTAGTGGACGTTGATGAGTGTCTTTACTGAGGTTAGTGGACGTTGATGAGTGTCTTTACTGAGGTTAGTGGACGTTGATGAGTGTCTTTACTGAGGTTAGTGGACGTTGATGAGTGTCTTTACTGAGGTTAGTGGACGTTGATGAGTGTCTTTACTGAGGTTAGTGGACGTTGATGAGTCTCTTTACTGAGGTTAGTGGACGTTGATGAGTGTCTTTACTGAGGTTAGTGGACGTTGATGAGTGTCTTTACTGAGGTTAGTGGACGTTGATGAGTGTCTTTACTGAGGTTAGTGGACGTTGATGAGTCTCTTTACTGAGGTTAGTGGACGTTGATGAGTCTCTTTACTGAGGTTAGTGGACGTTGATGAGTCTCTTTACTGAGGTTAGTGGACGTTGATGAGTCTCTTTACTGAGGTTAGTGGACGTTGATGAGTGTCTTTATCGAGGTTAGTGGACGTTGATGAGTCTCTTTACTGAGGTTAGTGGACGTTGATGAGTGTCTTTACTGAGGTTAGTGGACGTTGATGAGTGTCTTTACTGAGGTTAGTGGACGTTGATGAGTCTCTTTACTGAGGTTAGTGGACGTTGATGAGTGTCTTTATCGAGGTTAGTGGACGTTGATGAGTCTCTTTACTGAGGTTAGTGGACGTTGATGAGTGTCTTTACTGAGGTTAGTGGACGTTGATGAGTGTCTTTATCGAGGTTAGTGGACGTTGATGAGTCTCTTTACTGAGGTTAGTGGACGTTGATGAGTGTCTTTACTGAGGTTAGTGGACGTTGATGAGTGTCTTTACTGAGGTTAGTGGACGTTGATGAGTGTCTTTACTGAGGTTAGTGGACGTTGATGAGTGTCTTTATCGAGGTTAGTGGACGTTGATGAGTGTCTTTACTGAGGTTAGTGGACGTTGATGAGTCTCTTTACCGAGGTTAGTGGACGTTGATGAGTGTCTTTATCGAGGTTAGTGGACGTTGATGAGTGTCTTTACTGAGGTTAGTGGACGTTGATGAGTCTCTTTATCGAGGTTAGTGGACGTTGATGAGTGTCTTTACTGAGGTTAGTGGACGTTGATGAGTGTCTTTACTGAGGTTAGTGGACGTTGATGAGTCTCTTTATCGAGGTTAGTGGACGTTGATGAGTGTCTTTATCGAGGTTAGTGGACGTTGATGAGTGTCTTTATCGAGGTTAGTGGACGTTGATGAGTGTCTTTATCGAGGTTAGTGGACGTTGATGAGTGTCTTTACTGAGGTTAGTGGACGTTGATGAGTGTCTTTACTGAGGTTAGTGGACGTTGATGAGTCTCTTTATCGAGGTTAGTGGACGTTGATGAGTGTCTTTACTGAGGTTAGTGGACGTTGATGAGTGTCTTTACTGAGGTTAGTGGACGTTGATGAGTGTCTTTACTGAGGTTAGTGGACGTTGATGAGTGTCTTTACTGAGGTTAGTGGACGTTGATGAGTCTCTTTACTGAGGTTAGTGGACGTTGATGAGTGTCTTTACTGAGGTTAGTGGACGTTGATGAGTGTCTTTACTGAGGTTAGTGGACGTTGATGAGTGTCTTTACTGAGGTTAGTGGACGTTGATGAGTGTCTTTACTGAGGTTAGTGGACGTTGATGAGTCTCTTTATCGAGGTTAGTGGACGTTGATGAGTGTCTTTACTGAGGTTAGTGGACGTTGATGAGTCTCTTTATCGAGGTTAGTGGACGTTGATGAGTCTCTTTATCGAGGTTAGTGGACGTTGATGAGTCTCTTTATCGAGGTTAGTGGACGTTGATGAGTCTCTTTACTGAGGTTAGTGGACGTTGATGAGTCTCTTTATCGAGGTTAGTGGACGTTGATGAGTCTCTTTATCGAGGTTAGTGGACGTTGATGAGTGTCTTTACTGAGGTTAGTGGACGTTGATGAGTCTCTTTACCGAGGTTAGTGGACGTTGATGAGTCTCTTTATCGAGGTTAGTGGACGTTGATGAGTCTCTTTACTGAGGTTAGTGGACGTTGATGAGTCTCTTTATCGAGGTTAGTGGACGTTGATGAGTCTCTTTATCGAGGTTAGTGGACGTTGATGAGTGTCTTTACTGAGGTTAGTGGACGTTGATGAGTCTCTTTATCGAGGTTAGTGGACGTTGATGAGTGTCTTTACTGAGGTTAGTGGACGTTGATGAGTGTCTTTACTGAGGTTAGTGGACGTTGATGAGTCTCTTTATCGAGGTTAGTGGACGTTGATGAGTGTCTTTACTGAGGTTAGTGGACGTTGATGAGTGTCTTTACTGAGGTTAGTGGACGTTGATGAGTGTCTTTACTGAGGTTAGTGGACGTTGATGAGTGTCTTTACTGAGGTTAGTGGACGTTGATGAGTGTCTTTACTGAGGTTAGTGGACGTTGATGAGTGTCTTTACTGAGGTTAGTGGACGTTGATGAGTGTCTTTACTGAGGTTAGTGGACGTTGATGAGTGTCTTTACTGAGGTTAGTGGACGTTGATGAGTGTCTTTACTGAGGTTAGTGGACGTTGATGAGTCTCTTTATCGAGGTTAGTGGACGTTGATGAGTGTCTTTACTGAGGTTAGTGGACGTTGATGAGTCTCTTTACTGAGGTTAGTGGACGTTGATGAGTGTCTTTATCGAGGTTAGTGGACGTTGATGAGTGTCTTTACTGAGGTTAGTGGACGTTGATGAGTGTCTTTATCGAGGTTAGTGGACGTTGATGAGTGTCTTTACTGAGGTTAGTGGACGTTGATGAGTCTCTTTATCGAGGTTAGTGGACGTTGATGAGTCTCTTTATCGAGGTTAGTGGACGTTGATGAGTCTCTTTATCGAGGTTAGTGGACGTTGATGAGTCTCTTTATCGAGGTTAGTGGACGTTGATGAGTCTCTTTATCGAGGTTAGTGGACGTTGATGAGTCTCTTTATCGAGGTTAGTGGACGTTGATGAGTGTCTTTATCGAGGTTAGTGGACGTTGATGAGTGTCTTTACTGAGGTTAGTGGACGTTGATGAGTCTCTTTATCGAGGTTAGTGGACGTTGATGAGTCTCTTTATCGAGGTTAGTGGACGTTGATGAGTCTCTTTATCGAGGTTAGTGGACGTTGATGAGTGTCTTTACTGAGGTTAGTGGACGTTGATGAGTGTCTTTACTGAGGTTAGTGGACGTTGATGAGTGTCTTTACTGAGGTTAGTGGACGTTGATGAGTGTCTTTATCGAGGTTAGTGGACGTTGATGAGTCTCTTTATCGAGGTTAGTGGACGTTGATGAGTCTCTTTATCGAGGTTAGTGGACGTTGATGAGTGTATGCGGATTTGTATAGGTAATTTTTAACGGGTGTTTTTTGATGGAATTTTTTAGGGATGTTTTGGGGGGGAGGATTTTTTTTTAGGAAATCTTTTAAAGGGAATTTATTAATTATTTTTTAAAGGGATTTTATTAAGGGAATGAAACAAAATATATTCTTCAGGGATTTTTGGGGGTTGGGGGATTTTTTTAAAGGGAATTGTTTAAGGGAAATTTTAGGGGGATTTTTCTTGTGAATTTTTCCTCGTGCTGAAAGTAATATACAATTAATGTTTATTCATCGTAATTAATGAGTGAACGATACCTGAGAGACGACCTACTGAGGATCAAAACGTCATAAGGACCACGAGTTAACTGAGGAATATTGACAATGAAGAAAGACTCAAGATAAATAGACTTGTAGTTCCTGAAGCAGCTTAGACACTCTTCCTGTCATGTGTGTGTGTGTGTGTGTGTGTGTGTGTAGCAGGATGTACAAGGTTCAGCCGACACTTTGGATAATTAATGTATCTTCTTAAATAAAAAAGAAACAAGAAAGAAAAAAGATAAGAAAGAATGAAAGAAAGAAAAAAGAAATAGTTGGTAGGACGGTAGCCTCGCAGCCTTAAAGGTCTTGGGTTAACTTCCTGTCCTGAGGCGGTATGGTCCCCCCCTACTTCTACGTCAGCACTTGTATAGCTCCCGAGAAAGGTCCTGTTAGTTCCCATCCATGAACCCTGAGACTCGTGAACCCGTGAATCCGAGACATAGATGGTGCACTGTGTGATGTCTCGGATTCACGGGTCTCAGGAGAGGGACAGAGACAGAGGCAGGGGCAGAGACAGGGACAGAGA
>CAUDMG010001465.1:352500-355000 GCA_958450375.1 Homarus gammarus
CATATATACATAAAAGTATTATAATTCCAAGTAAGAAATGTTGATTACCAGTGACAGCTGCGGCTGCTGTTTCACTGTTAAAAACAAACCGCAGTATAGGTGTGTTGACCAGTCACCTGTGTGTGTGTGTGTCCAAGTGTGAGGACTGTTCTTGACCAATCACGTATGGGATGCTGGCTGTTCTGGGTACTGTATCGCTGTCGTTGACCAATCACCTGTGTGTTTCCAAACGGTTAAAGACTTGACGTAGACCAATCTTGTGTTTGTTTGAGGAGTGGGATGTAGTACAGGTGTTAACCGAACACCTGCTTCTGTATATATTGCAGCAGGTGGAGGGTGGAAATTGTTCTACCAGGTGTCGAGATACCTGAGGTTAACCAGTCATGACTGTGACTCCAGGTGAAGGACTGGTGTTCACTGATCGTCCTTGGTGGAGAAGCTCTCTTGTTAACTAATTACCTTCCATTATCCAGGTGAGCAAGTTGTCCTGGTCTGTAGTGAAGTCTTACAGAGGGAGATGTGCTGGGTGGAAAATGTCGTCGGAATTAACTACTCAAAATCCTTTTCTAACTGGAGGAAGTTCCATATTTTTTATTTTCCAGGTGAGGAAGGTGTTCTCTTCAGCAGCACAGCACTGAGACTGGACCATGTTGCTGGAAATGATCAGTTTACTTTCATTTTTCCAGTTAAATCATAGTATTAATCTGTCACCTCCCCGTGTTTGTTTTCCAGGTGGGGAAGCTGTTCTCGTCCGTGGTAAAACACTGGGACTGGAAAGTGTTGGGGCTGATTTATGAGGACCGTGACGACGAGAAGGGCAACTCTGTGTGTCACTTCACCCTCGCCTCCATCTACAACAGCTTCGACGCCAAACCCTACACCCAGAAGTTCATGAAGAGCACCAACAGGAACTTTACAGAGCTGCTAATGAGCTTCCACGACAAAGCGAGGAGTGAGTGTTGAATACTCTCACTATGTTGTTGTTATGTTGGTGTTTAGAAGGTTTTAGCTCCTGCTTGTTGCATTGTTGTATGTGTTTTTTTTTTGTGTTTTAGGGGGATTCTGCTTGTGGTGCTTGGGTTTCGGTGTTTTAGGGAGTCCTGCGTGTTGCGTTGGTGCTTGTGTTTAGTGTTTACAAGAGGTGTTTTGTGTGAGTCTGCTAGTTAAATTGGTGCCTTGTGTATGGTGTTTAGGAAGTGTTTAATACATTGGTGTTGTTTGTTCCCGTTTGTGTTCCTCTGTTACCGTCACTAGAATGTCCTTGTTCCCCCTGTTCCTTATAAATTACCCTTTTTAGATCTTGTTATTGTTGTTGCTTAAGTTAACCACTGAGGAGAAGTTGTACGTTTTTCTTACAAGGTTTAGTGATGGTTCGAACCCTTGTGAACCCAGGTTTGAGATCACATAAGGGGGATCATAATATTTGCTTCGAGACAGTAGGGACGGACTCTGAACTCGCCCCCATTCCAGGTGTCAGTGCATTGGTTACTGTTCATTGTCATAACATTGTGTCATTCCCTTAGTTAAAGTCTCCTCACATCTCCAGTTAAGGAAAAACTTTAACTTACGAACCTTTGTGAATCGATCTTTGTTTCGTAATTAAATTGGACCCAGTTAAATGCTATTTTTTAACATTATTTCGTAAGGTAAAAATTCACGAACAGGAAGAGAAAGAGATTTAACTTACGATGTTTAGAGAATCCTTAAGCTTCGGTGTCTGGGAAGGGAGATAGCGTCCCCCCTCCCACCCCCACCCCCATCACCCCCTTCCCCTCCTCCCCCATCACCCCCTCCCACCCCCACCCCCATCACCCCCTTCCCCTCCTCCCCCGGTGCTTCAAGTGGCTGCCTGCTGGCTCGCTAATGCCTCAGTAATTAGCATTCATGTCAGCGCCGCCACTGCCCGAGTGTGTTGTGCTGCCGAGTTTGTGCACTTCATGATGACCGTTTGAGTGCATTAAGGGCAGTGGCATTTGAACACCTCGTGGGTACTGCTTTAAAATCGTTTTGGCCACCGTTTTGAGCACGGTGTGAGTAGTGGTATTGAACACGTCCTGGGTAGTAGTGGCAATTGAGCACGTTCTGAGCACCATTTGAGTAGGGCATGGGCCGTGGTATTTGAACACGTTATTCGTTGTGGTAATCGAGCGCCATGTGAGTACTATTTGAGCATTTTTGAGTACCTGGGAAGATAGAGTTGTTTAGTTGTCTCCTTCAAAGTAACTTTATTCTGGAAGTAAAATATTGAACATGGAGAGAAGAGAGAGAGAGAGAGAGAGAGAGAGAGAGAGAGAGAGAGAGAGAGAGAGAGAGAGTAGATGTATCTGTGAGTGAGTATGTGAGAGAAAGATAGAGAAAGAGCATGATTGTATGTGTGTGTTTGTTTTTGTGTGTGTGTGTGTGTGTGTGTGTGTGTGTGTGTGTGTGTGTGTGAAGACAATAACAACAAGTTCTCGTCTCACCTGTCTCCCCGCCACTCACCTGAAGCCGAGGCAGGTGT
>CAUDMG010001465.1:360000-380000 GCA_958450375.1 Homarus gammarus
AGAGGTTAGGTTAGGTTAGGTTAGGTGTGTGTGTGTGTGTGTGTTTTCCGATATTACACTCTGTTCATCTCCCTTCCTCCCTCCCTCCTCCCTCCCTCCCTCCCTCCTTCCTTCCCTCCCCCCTTTCTCCCCTCCTCCTTTTATCCCCTTGTTCTCTCCTTTCCTCCCTTTACACACCCTTCTTCACTCACACCCTCCCCCCCCCTTTCCTTTACACACCCTCCCTCTCTCCTTTCCTCCCTTTACACACCCTTCTTCACTCACACCCTTCCCCCCTTCCTTTACACACCCTTCCCCCCTTCCTTTACACACCCTCCCCCCTTCCTTTACACACCCTTCCCCCCCTTCCTTTACACACCCTCCCCCCCTGCCTTCACACACCCTCCCTCTCTTCTTCCCTCCCTTTACACACCCTTTCTCCCTTTCACTACACACCCTCCCTCCCTCCCTGAACACCTCCAAGATACCGTCCTTCACAACTATTAGTTTCCTCCCGTATTATTTCCCCTGACTTCCTCGCCCTATATGTACCTCACTTCACGCTACCCTGATTCTCACCCTTACTGCACGATTCTCACCCTTACTGCACGATTCTCACCCTTACTGCACGATTCTCACCCTTACTGCACGATTCTCACCCTTACTGCACGATTCTCACCCTTACTGCACGATTCTCACCCTTACTGCACGATTCTCACCCTTACTGCACGATTCTCACCCTTACTGCACGATTCTCACCCTTACAGCACGATTCTCACCCTTACTGCACGATTCTCACCCTTACTGCACGATTCTCACCCTTACTGCACGATTCTCACCCTTACTGCACGATTCTCACCCTTACTATGCGATTCTCACCCTTACTATGCGATTGTCACCCTTATTCCCCACCCACCATGGCTTAGTATAGTGTTGTCGCCTAAAGAATGGCCTTCCTACCCTTCCTGAGGTACCGTGTGTGTGTGTGTGTGTGTGTGTGTGTGTGTGTGTGTGTGTGTGTGTGTGTGTGTGTCTTGTCGAATGGTATTTCCTGTGACACTCGGGATTTTTAATAATAATAATAATAATAATAATAATAATAATAATAAGAAGAAGAAGAAGAAGAAGAACAAGAAGAAGAACACGAAGAACAAGAACAACAACAAGAACCGGAAAAAAACAAGGTGTTGTAGCTCTAGTGGTTCTACTCCTGAAGAAGCTGTAGCGACTCTCTTGATACGGGTCTGTTATGCGGTTTTAATCAGAGAGACCTTCCACCCGGCGGCTCACTGTAATCCCGTTAAAGGTGCAGTAAGAGGGACATTACAGGTATTACAGAGAGAAGTGTTCTGTACCGATAACCACTTGGTGTTCAGTGGAGTGTTCACGTGTACCGGTGGTGATGGAGGGGGAGGAGAGGGAGAGAAGGAGGGAAGGAGGGAGGGGAGAGGATGGGGAAGGGAGAAAAGGGTAGATTGAGAGGGAAGGAAAGAGGAAATGAGAGGGGGTAGGGAGGGAGAGAGGTGGGGGGGGGGATAGCTTCATCTCCGTTCACTTTTTTGTCACCTCTGTTGTTCATTATTCATAGTTTTCATTTCCGTTTCAATTCGTTAGTCTTTGAACTGTTCATTTATGTTCACGTTGAGTCAATAGGTGAACACTAGTCTCGTTCATTACCGTTCACAGGTGTTCAGCTTCAGTCAATAGGTGAACACTCGGCTCGTTCATTACCGTTCACAGGTGTTCAGCTTCAATCAATAGGTGAACACTAGTCTCGTTCATTACCGTTCACAGGTGTTCAGCTTCAGTCAATAGGTGAACACTCGGCTCGTTCATTACCGTTCACAGGTGTTCAGCTTCAGTCAATAGGTGAACACTCGGCTCGTTCATTACCGTTCACACCAGCCATGACGGGGGGGGGGGGGGAGGGGGGAGGGGGGGGGAGGTAAAATAGTTGGCAGGTTTGTCAAATTTGTCATTCTTGACAAGTCATAAATCCTACAGTGAACCACGTTACCCAGGCACTAGCCCCCCCCCTCCCCCCCCACGGATATACATACATGTATACTGTATACATAGAGGAGACTAATATACTATTCATGTATAATCCTCGTATATTCGTTTTAAAGTATTTTTATTATGTGGTATATGAAGTATTGATAATTATGTATACTGTATAATGTAGTGTACGTATTAATGTATACGGTATGTGAATATGTATACGGTATGTGAATATGTATACAGTTTGTAGAGTATAAGTATTCATTTAACTCTCTTTAATTAATAACGACCATGTTATGATATCAGTAGTCAGTTAACTCCACAAAATGACCTTCCAATTGATCGTCTGTGTGTGTGTGTGTGTGTGTGTGTGTGTGTGACGTGATGGGGGTTAAATTACTCTGTGTGTATTTTCAGAGTTAGTTTTGTGTGTTCTTTATATAACCCTGTACAGGTGCAGTCGTGTATGTATGACTGTTTACGTTCATATGTGTGTGTGTGTGTGTATGCATGATTTTTTGTGTATGTTTCTCTATAAAATGTTTTTTTGTATGTTTTTTATTTGTATATTTATCTCTTGTTTGTGTGCTTGTGTGTATGTTAATGTTTATTTGTTTGTGTATAACTGACTGAATACTTGTAACATACACACATACTCGTGTGTGTGTGTGTGTGTGTGTGTGTATCTCGCCTCACCCAGTAGTCTATGTCTGTATATTCATGTAATAGTGTATCCGCTTGTCTGTGTGTGTGTATACATGCATGTGTATCTATGTGTCCTTTAGTATGTGTAGCGTGTTCCTCCTTGTTCGTGTGTATGTATATGTATATAGCTGTTTGCATGTGTATGTTCCTAATTTGCATGTGTATGTGTTCTTAGTAAGCCATGTGGTAGTGGCTTCTGGCAACATCTAGGTGTTGTAGTCTGGCAGTTGTTCAAGGTTCAGTGTTGTAGGAACTAGGATCTAATATACGGTGCTTAATAACCCTGGGTAGTTGAATCACCTAAAACACAAATCATTCACCAATTAATTCTTTGTAATAGTAAATTCTCTCACTAATGAATCATAAACATGGGAGAGAATCTACAGAATTAGAATCAAGCAAGAATCAGTTCGGTGAAAAGTCTCCGTCGGGAAGTTTTACACAGAATCTCAGGATCTCTTACAGGACGCTACACGTTTTCGCCATTTTCCCCGTCCTTCCTGGTGGACAAATTCCCACCATCTCAGCGGCTGCGAGATCCACTGATTTGATAATAGTTTGGATATAGTTCCCGTCTAATGCCTTATGTGTGCCGTAGTTTAGATAAATCTTTGAACTGGGATTTAGGGGAAGTTAGTGTGTGTGTGTGTATAAGTCAGTGTCCCCCGGCCTTGTCACCTACTAACAGGGACGTAATTACCGTCACTCAGGGCAGGTGGTCACGGGGACACCTGGTATTGGTGGCCGTCACTCACTCACTCGCCCACTCGCTCGTATCTCCTTCTCAAGTTATCTATATAATCGATTTTGCCTCATATAAACTCGCCATATATAAATTACCAATCTATATAAATTCCTAAAATAAACTTCTACTTAATTTTTCATCTTTTTTACGTAACTAACACTTTAAAAATCCCTGTAACTGTAACTGTAACTGTGACTGTGAGGTATACATAATGATTGTTACTGTATTGGTTGTATGAGTGACTGACTGTCTGGTCTGTTTGTGTTCTGAGCATGTGCATGTTTGTTTGTCGTCAGGGTAATGTGTGTTTGTGGCGTGTTTTAATTGTAGTTTGGTGTGAGTGTTTGTTGGTCTTGTTTGTTTAATCCATTGGGTGTGATTGAACCCCTTTGAGTACGGTGATTTAAACCACTTTGAATATGATGGTTTGACCCCTTGAATACGGTGATTTAAACCACTTTGAATATGATGGTTTGACCCCTTGAGTACGGTGATTTAAACCCTTTAAGTACTCTATCATAACCCGTGAGTACAGTAATTGAACCTTTTGATTTATCATGATTTAACCCCTTGAGTACGATAACTTAACCTCTTAAAAGCGATGACTTAACCCTTTCAGAACGACGATTTAACCCCTTAAATACAATATTAACTTACTGAAGGTCATCATTTTCAAAGGATTAGGTCATCGTCGTACTCTAAAAATAAAAATATTGTACTCAAGAAGTTATATCATCGTATACTGAAAGCATTAAAGCAGTGTATTCAAAGGGTTAAGTCATCGAATACTGAAGGTCATTTAAGCAGTGTAGTCAAAGGGTTAAGTCATCGAATACTGAAGGTCATTTAAGCAGTGTAGTCAAAGGGTTAAGTCATCGAATACTGAAGGTCATTTAAGCAGTGTAGTCAAAGGGTTAAGTCATCGAATACTGAAGGTCATTTAAGCAGTGTATTCAAAGGGTTAAGTCATCGTATACTGAAGGTCATTTAAACAGTGTAGTCAAAGGGTTAAGTCATCGAATACTGAAGGTCATTTAAGCAGTGTAGTCAAAGGGTTAAGCCATCGTATACTGAAGGCCATTTAAACAGTGTAGTCAAAGGGTTAAGTCATCGTATACTGAAGGCCATTTAAGCAGTGTAGTCAATGGGTGAAGTCATCGTATACTGAAGGCCATTTAAGCAGTGTAGTCAATGGGTTAAGCCATCGTATACTGAAGGCCATTTAAACAGTGTAGTCAAAGGGTTAAGTCATCGTATACTGAAGGCCATTTAAGCAGTGTAGTCAATGGGTTAAGTCATCGTATACTGAAGGCCATTTAAACAGTGTAGTCAATGGGTTAAGTCATCGTATACTGAAGGCCATTTAAACAGTGTATTCAAAGGGTTAAGTCATCGAATACTGAAGGTCATTTAAGCAGTGTAGTCAAAGGGTTAAGCCATCGTATACTGAAGGCCATTTAAACAGTGTAGTCAAAGGGTTAAGTCATCGTATACTGAAGGCCATTTAAGCAGTGTAGTCAATGGGTTAAGTCATCGTATACTGAAGGCCATTTAAACAGTGTAGTCAATGGGTTAAGTCATCGTATACTGAAGGCCATTTAAACAGTGTAGTCAAAGGGTTAAGTCATCGTATACTGAAGGCCATTTAAGCAGTGTAGTCAATGGGTAAAGTCATCGTATACTGAAGGCCATTTAAACAGTGTAGTCAATGGGTTAAGTCATCGTATACTGAAGGTCATTTAATCAGTGTAGTCAAAGGGTTAAGTCATCGAATACTGAAGGCCATTTAAGCAGTGTAGTCAATGGGTTAAGTCATCGTATACTGAAGGCCATTTAAGCAGTGTAGTCAAAGTGTTAAGTCATCGTATTGAACGGGTGTGAGATATCTTATGGTAAAGGGATTAAGTCATCATTCTGGGCGAGTTTAGTCATCGTACCAAAGGAGCTGATGTGAGTGGTAATAGTTCCATGGTATACGATTCTAAGTCTTGGTGAAGTACCTTGGTGTGTAGTGCGGTGATGCCTCTAGCCAGATGATAGTCTTTTGTCCTCACTGTTCTCTCTCTCTTGGTGACGTGATGTTGGTGATGATTGGTGATGATTGGTGATGATTGGTGATGTTGGTGATGTTGGTGATGATTGGTGATGATTAGTGATGTTGGTGATGATTGGTGATGTTGGTGATGTTTGTGATGATTAGTGATGCTGGTGATGATTGGTGATGTTGGTGATGATTGGTGATGTTGGTGATGATTGGTGATGTTGGTGATGTTGGTGATGATTGGTGATGTTGGTGATGTTGGTGATGATTGGTGATGATTAGTGATGCTGGTGATGATTGGTGATGTTGGTGATGTTTGTGATGATTAGTGATGCTGGTGATGATTGGTGATGTTGGTGATGTTTGTGATGATTAGTGATGATTGGTGATGTTGGTGATGATTGGTGATGTTGGTGATTATTGGTGATGATTGGTGAAGATTAGTGATGCTGGTGATGTTGGTGGTGATTGGTGATGATTGGTGATGTTTGGTGATGATTGGTGATGATTGGTGATGTTGGTGATGTTTGGTGATGTTTGGTGATGTTGGTGATGATTGGTGATGATTGGTGAAGATTAGTGATGCTGGTGATGTTGGTGATGATTGGTGATGATTGGTGATGTTGGTGATGATTGGTGATGATTGGTGATGTTGGTGATGTTGGTGATGTTTGGTGATGTTGGTGATGATTGGTGATGATTGGTGATGTTGGTGATGTTGGTGATGTTGGTGATGATTGGTGATGTTGGTGATGATTGGTGTTGATTGGTGATGTTGGTGATGATTAATGATGCTGGTGATGATTGGTGATGTTGGTGATGTTGGTGATGATTGGTGATGATTGGTGATGAGTGGTGATGTTGGTGATGATTGGTGATGATTGGTGTTGTTGGTGATGTTGGTGATGATTGGTGATGATTGGTGATGTTGGTGATGATTAGTGATGTTGGTGTTGATTGGTGATGATTGGTGATGTTGGTGATGATTGGTGATGTTGGTGATGTTTGGTGATGATTGGTGATGTTGGTGATGATTGGTGAAGATTAGTGATGCTGGTGATGTTGGTGATGATTGGTGATGTTGGTGATGATTGGTGATGTTGGTGATGTTGGTGATGATTGGTGATGTTGGTGATGTTTGGTGATGTTGGTGATGATTGGTGATTTTGGTGATGATTGGTGATGTTGGTGATGTTGGTGGTGATGTTGGTGATGTTGGTGATGTTACTGATGATTGGTGATGTTGGTGATGTTGGTGATGATTGGTGATGATTGGTGAAGATTAGTGATGCTGGTGATGTTGGTGATGTTACTGATGATTGGTGATGTTGGTGATGTTGGTGATGTTGGTGATGTTGGTGTTGATTGGTGATGATTGGTGATGATTGGTGATGTTGGTGATGTTGGTGATGATTGGTGATGTTGGAGATGTTGGTGATGTTGGTGATGATTGGTGATGATTGGTGAAGATTAGTGATGCTGGTGATGTTGGTGATGATTGGTGATGATTGGTGATGTTGGTGATGTTTGGTGATGATTGGTGATGTTGGTGATGTTGGTGATGATTGGTGATGATTGGTGATGTTTGGTGATGTTGGTGATGCTTGGTGATGTTGGTGATGATTGGTGATGATTGGTGATGTTGGTGATGATTGGTGATGATTGGTGATGTTGGTGATGTTTGGTGATGATTGGTGATGTTGGTGATGTTGGTGATGTTGGTGATGATTGGTGATGATTGGTGATGTTGGTGATGTTGGTGATGTTTGGTGATGATTGGTGATGTTGGTGATGATTGGTCAAGATTAGTGATGCTGGTGATGTTGGTGATGTTTGGTGATGATTGGTGATGTTGGTGATGTTGGTGATGATTGGTGATGTTGGTGATGATTGGTGATGTTGGTGATGTTGGTGATGTTGGTGATGATTGGTGATGATTGGTGATGTTGGTGATGTTGGTGATGTTATTGATGATTGGTGATGTTGGTGATGTTGGTGATGTTTGGTGATGTTGGTGATGTTGGTGATGATTAGTGATGCTGGTGATGATTGGTGATGTTGGTGATGATTGGTGATGCTGGTGATGATTGGTGATGATTGGTGATGATTGGTGATGTTGGTGATGATTGGTGATGCTGGTGATGATTGGTCATGTTGGTGATGTTTGGTGATTGGTGATGATTGGTGATGATTGGTGATGCTGGTGATGATTGGTGATGATTGGTGATGTTGGTGATGATTGGTGATGCTGGTGATGCTGGTGATGATTGGTGATGTTGGTGATGTTGGTGATGATTAGTGATGTTGGTGATGTTGGTGATGTTGGTGATGATTGGTGATGATTAGTGATGCTGGTGATGATTGGTGATGTTGGTGATGATTGGTGATGTTACTGAAGGGTGTTGACGTCATGAAGGTTTTATTATTATTATTATTATTATTATTATTATTATTATTATTATTATTATTATTATTATTATTATTATTATTATTATTATTTTATAGTTTTGGTTCATAAAAATTTCAGTTTTATGGGACAGTTAGACAGACAGACACATACCTACATAACTAAACACACACACATATTCATATACACGCACATAAAAACACACAAACACATAATAGTACACGTATATGCATTCATAAGCATACGTATAATACACACACACACACACACACACACACACACACACACACACACACACACACACACACACACACCACAACATTGGGTGACGCGCAACAGTACACAGTGAACCGTGGGTAGAGGATCGCTGCGGGTAGTGGTAATGGGTGGATTGTGGGTGGATTTGGGTGGTTGTAAGTGGGTGGTTGTAAGTGGGTGTAGGGTGAGTTTGGGTGAGTGTGGGATGAGTGTGGGTGGGTTTGAGTGAGTGTGGGTGGGTTTGGGTGAGTGTGGGTGGGTTTGGGTGAGTGTGGGTGGGTTTAGGTGAATGTGGGTAGGTTTGGGTGAATGTGGGTGGTTATAGGGTGAATTTAGGTGGTTGTGGGTAGGTATGGGTTGTTGTGGTGGATAAGGGCGGGTGGTTACCGGATTCGTGTGGGTGGTGGGCGGTTGTGATTGCAGTTGAGTGAACGTGTATGTATGTATGTAATAAATAATAATAATAATAATAATAATAAACGGTTTATTGAAAAAGTTCTGCAGCCCGAAGGCTGAAAATATACATTGGACATAAATGACTTATTACATACATTGGTGGTTTAACAAAAGCCTTCATTAGAGAAAGGTGAAGGAACATACAGTGAACATACAGATTAATGTAGGTGTTGAACAGCAAACACGTAGTGTAGTAACTCCCTCCCAGATGGTGTTAGGAGGGACCTCACGTGGTGTAGTAGTTCCCTCACAGATGGTGTTAGGAGGGACCTGACGTGGTGTAGTAATTCCCTCACAGATGGTGTTATGAGGGGCCTCACGTGGTGTAGTAGTTCCCTCACAGATGGTGTTAGGAGGGACCTCACGTGGTGTAGTAATTCCCTCACAGATGGTGTTATGAGGGGCCTCACGTGGTGTAGTAGTTCCCTCACAGATGGTGTTATGCGGGGCCTCACGTGGTGTAGTAATTCCCTCACAGATGGTGTTATGAGGGGCCTCACGTGGTGTAGTAATTCCCTCACAGATGGTGTTAGGAGGGACCTCACGTGGTGTAGTAGTTCCCTCACAGATGGTGTTATGCGGGGCCTCACGTGGTGTAGTAGTTCCCTCACAGATGGTGTTATGCGGGGCCTCACGTGGTGTAGTAATTCCCTCACAGATGGTGTTATGGGGGACCTGACGTGGTGTAGTAATTCCCTCACAGATGTTGTTATGAGGGGCCTCACGTGGTGGAGTAACTCCTTCACATATGGTGTTATGAGGGACCTGACGTGGTGTAGTAATTCCCTCACAGATGGTGTTATGAGGGGGCCTCACGTGGTGTAGTAATTCCCTCAGATGGTGTTATGCGGGGCCTCACGTGGTGTAGTAACTCCTTCACATATGGTGTTATGAGGGGCCTCACGTGGTGTAGTAGTTCCCTCACAGATGGTGTTATGAGGGGCCTCACGTGGTGTAGTAGTTCCCTCACAGATGGTGTTATGCGGGGCCTCACGTGGTGTAGTAATTCCCTCACAGATGGTGTTATGAGGGGCCTCACGTGGTGTAGTAATTCCCTCACAGATGGTGTTATGAGGGGCCTCACGTGGTGTAGTAATTCCCTCACAGATGGTGTTATGAGGGGCCTCACGTGGTGTAGTAATTCCCTCACAGATGGTGTTATATGAGTGAGGTGTGGTCCCAGGCCTTCCTATCGTAGACGGATTAACACATCACTGGTTGTTGGGTCTCAGGGGCCGTTATCACTGGGTACCTGGGACCTCACTGTGTGAAGGTTAACTTGGGTGTGACTGTTACTGTTGAGTTGTTCTCACTGACTTAAGCACTGTTCACCACTGTTCACCTCTGTTTAATACTGGTTCCGTTCCTTTTCTAAATGAAATTGTAACTTCTGGCGAGAACTTGTTGATATCCCGGTGGGGAGGAGGGTTCAGGGGAGGGGGTTGGTATGGGCCAACTTAACAGTTGACCTGGCTGCTCCGAGAGGAACGCCAGGTACGTCTTGACCCTTCGGATGTCAAGGTGTGTGTCAAGGTGTATGTATGTATGTATGTATGTGTGTATGTACAGTACTTACAGAAGGAACAGGTACGTATGATAAGGATGATTATTCCCCAGTACAGTATACTAAGTAAACAGTAAAGGCATGATAGTGTTATACCCACCTGTGTAACTAGTAGATAGAAGAGAGACACAGGTGTAAAAAATCTCACCTGTGTCGTTAATTAACCTGAAGACAGACTTAATACCCGGTGCAGTATTGTGTAGAGAGAGAGTAAAAAAAATAAAAGAATTGCCTGTTAACTGTAAGTATTTATTTATCTATTATAAGGAACATTCTATTAATAACTTAAAGGGGACGGAGTAACCAGACAACTCGACACCTATTATATAACCCAGCTTTATTGACCATCATAGTCAAATCAAAATAATGATGTCACTTTATGTTTTCGCTATATCAAATAAAGAACATTTCTATATCAGTTATAAAATAAAGTCTAATTTATATAGTGGGTGTTGTGTTCCCTCATATAATATAAAGTTTTTGACATATATTTAGTAAAAAAAAAATTGAAAGTATAATGATGTTTTTTATAGATAAAGTTTTAAGCTAGTGAAGTAGATGTTATAAAGCAACAAATAAATAAATAGTTAAGTAGTGCTGATACACCCGGGGGTTATGAAGGCTCTCTGAAGGTTTATAAGTGGTTCATGTATTACTCCGCCAGTGGTCCATGTATTACTCCGCCAGTGGTTCATGTATTACTCCGCCAGTGGTCCATGTATTAGAGCGGCTCGTATATTACTCCGCCAATGGTTCGTGTATTTCCCCCGCCAGTGGTTCATGTATTACTCCGCCAGTGGTCCATGTATTACAGTGGTTCATATATTACTCCGCCAGTGGTCCATGTATTACAATGGTTCATATATTACTCCGCCAATGGTTCACGTATTACTCCGCCAGTGGTTCATGTAGTACTGCGCCAGTGGTTCATGTATTACTCCGCCAGTGGTTCACATATTACCCTGCCAGTGGTTCATGTAGTACTGCGCCAGTGGTTCATGTATTACTCCGCCAGTGGTTCATATATTACTCTGCCAGTGGTTCATGTATTACTCCGCCAGTGGTTCATGTATTACTCCGCCAGTGGTTCATGTATTACTCCGCCAGTGGTTCATGCATTACTCCGCCAGTGGTTCATGTATTACTCCGCCAGTGGTTCATGTATTACTCCGCCAGTGGTTCATGTATTACTCCGCCAGTGGTTCATGCATTACTCCGCCAATGGTTCTTGTACTACTCCGTCAATGGTTCATGTATTGGAGTAGGTTGATGTATTAGTCCGCTAGTGTTTCTTGTATTACTCCGCCACCAATGCAAGCTAACAGTACCTGGGGTCCCTGGCCTTCGTCCCACAGTAACGAGCTTTTAATGGTCAACATCTGGCGTCTCTATGGACTACTTAGTGTTCAGTTATTCACTAGTTATAGAAATTAAAAATAGAATAACAATAATAATAATAATAATAATAATAATAATAATAATAATAATAAATCTGTCTAAAGATAAATAAACTAGTTCCCAAAATACCTGTCGTCACCATAGCAACCACTTATAACACTTGAATTAATTACAGAGAACACCTTCATATCCACCTGGGTGAGAAAATAAAATGGAATGCCTATATATGTGCAAAACTCACACATATTTTACTGCATATTATATATTTTTTATCTATCTCTTCACCTATGTGTTGGCGAGCTACCGGTTTAGGGTCTGTGTGTCTTCGTGTTTTTTTGTTTGGCGAAGGTTTCTTTAATAACTTAGCGTGTTCATTCCGGTCTCCTTTATCATGCTAACTCCTACAGGCCAAGCCAATGGTAAGTGGCTCGTGGTTGTCCGTAAACAGAGGCTAATATTAATGATGATGATGAGTATTATTATTATGATACTTTTGAAATAAATCTTGTATGCCCCCTCCTCCTCCTCCTCCTCCTATTCGTCCTCCTCTTCCTCCTTCTTCTTCTTCTTCTTGTTCTTCTTGTTCTTCTTGTTCTTGTTCTTGTTCTTGTTCTTCTTGCATGATGTGTGGTGTTGTGTGTGCTTTAGTGCTGCCCTCTGTCGGTATCTCTCGACGTCGTGTTGACTCTCCTGCGTCTACTAACATTATCTCCCATATCATCTACCCTCATGACTCACTCTATCATCTACCCTCATGACTCACTCTACCATATCATCTACCCTCATGACTCACTCTACCATATCATCTACCCTCATGACTCACTCTCCCATATCATCTACCATCATGACTCACTCTACCATATCATCTACCCTCATGACTCACTCTACCATATCATCTACCCTCATGACTCACTCTACCATATCATCTACCCTCATGACTCACTCTACCATATCATCTACCCTCATGACTCACTCTACCATATCATCTACCCTCATGACTCACTCTACCATATCATCTACCCTCATGACTCACTCTACCATATCATCTACCATCATGACTCACTCTACCATATCATCTACCCTCATGACTCACTCTACCATATCATCTACCATCATGACTCACTCTATCATCTACCATCATGACTCACTCTACCATATCATCTACCATCATGACTCACTCTACCATATCATCTACCCTCATGACTCACTCTACCATATCATCTACCATCATGACTCACTCTACCATATCATCTACCCTCATGACTCACTCCACCATATCATCTACCATCATGACTCACTCTACCATATCATCTACCATCATGACTCACTCTACCATATCATCTACCCTCATGACTCACTCTACCATATCATCTACCATCATGACTCACTCTACCATATCATCTACCCTCATGACTCACTCCACCATATCATCTACCATCATGACTCACTCTACCATATCATCTACCATCATGACTCACTCTACCATATCATCTACCCTCATGACTCACTCTACCATATCATCTACCATCATGACTCACTCTACCATATCATCTACCATCATGACTCACTCTACCATATCATCTACCATCATGACTCACTCTACCATATCATCTACCATCATGACTCACTCTACCATATCATCTACCATCATGACTCACTCTACCATATCATCTACCATCATGACTCACTCTACCATATCATCTACCATCATGACTCACTCTACCATATCATCTACCCTCATGACTCACTCTACCATATCATCTACCATCATGACTCACTCCACCATATCATCTACCCTCATGACTCACTCTACCATATCATCTACCCTCATGACTCACTCTACCATATCATCTACCATCATGACTCACTCTCCCATATCATCTACCATCATGACTCACTCTACCATATCATCTACCATCATGACTCATCTACCATATCATCTACCATCATGACTCACTCTGCCATATCATCTACCCTCATGACTCACTCTACCATATCATCTACCCTCATGACTCACTCTACCATATCATCTACCCTCATGACTCACTCTACCATATCATCTACCATCATGACTCACTCTACCATATCATCTACCCTCATGACTCACTCTACCATATCATCTACCCTCATGACTCACTCTACCATACATCTACCCTCATGACTCACTCTACCATATCATCTACCCTCATGACTCACTCTACCATATCATCTACCATCATGACTCACTCTACCATATCATCTACCATCATGACTCACTCTACCATATCATCTACCCTCATGACTCACTCTACCATATCATCTACCCTCATGACTCACTCTACCATATCATCTACCATCATGACTCACTCTACCATATCATCTACCCTCATGACTCACTCTACCATATCATCTACCATCATGACTCACTCTACCATATCATCTACCATCATGACTCACTCTACCATATCATCTACCCTCATGACTCACTCTACCATATCATCTACCCTCATGACTCACTCTACCATATCATCTACCCTCATGACTCACTCTACCATATCATCTACCATCATGACTCACTCTACCATATCATCTACCATCATGACTCACTCTACCATATCATCTACCCTCATGACTCACTCTACCATATCATCTACCATCATGACTCACTCTACCATATCATCTACCCTCATGACTCACTCTACCATATCATCTACCATCATGACTCACTCTACCATATCATCTACCATCATGACTCACTCTACCATATCATCTACCCTCATGACTCACTCTACCATATCATCTACCATCATGACTCACTCTACCATATCATCTACCATCATGACTCACTCTACCATATCATCTACCCTCATGACTCACTCTACCATATCATCTACCCTCATGACTCACTCTACCATATCATCTACCCTCATGACTCACTCTACCATATCATCTACCATCATGACTCACTCTACCATATCATCTACCATCATGACTCACTCTGCCATATCATCTACCCTCATGACTCACTCTACCATATCATCTACCATCATGACTCACTCTACCATATCATCTACCATCATGACTCACTCTACCATATCATCTACCCTCATGACTCACTCTACCATATCATCTACCCTCATGACTCACTCTACCATATCATCTACCCTCATGACTCACTCTACCATATCATCTACCATCATGACTCACTCTACCATATCATCTACCATCATGACTCACTCTACCATGTCATCTACCATCATGACTCACTCTCCCATATCATCTACCATCATGACTCACTCTACCATGTCATCTACCATCATGACTCACTCTACCATATCATCTACCATCATGACTCACTCTCCCATATCATCTACCATCATGACTCACTCTACCATGTCATCTACCCTCATGACTCACTCTACTATATCATCTACCATCATGACTCACTCTACCATATCATCTACCATCATGACTCACTCTACCATATCATCTACCCTCATGACTCACTCTACCATACATCTACCATCATGACTCACTCTACCATATCATCTACCATCATGACTCACTCTACCATACATCTACCCTCATGACTCACTCTACCATATCATCTACCATCATGACTCACTCTACCATATCATCTACCCTCATGACTCACTATACCATACATCTACCCTCATGACTCACTCTACCATATCATCTACCATCATGACTCACTCAACCATATCATCTACCATCATGACTCACTCTACCATATCATCTACCCTCATGACTCACTCTACCATATCATCTACCCTCATGACTCACTCTACCATATCATCTACCATCATGACTCACTCTACCATACATCTACCCTCATGACTCACTCTACCATACATCTACCCTCATGACTCACTCTACCATATCATCTACCCTCATGACTCACTCTACCATATCATCTACCATCATGACTCACTCTACCATATCATCTACCATCATGACTCACTCTACCATATCATCTACCATTATGACTCACTCTACCATATCATCTACCCTCATGACTCACTCTACCATATCATCTACCCTCATGACTCACTCTACCATATCATCTACCCTCATGACTCACTCTACCATATCATCTACCATCATGACTCACTCTACCATATCATCTACCCTCATGACTCACTCTACCATATCATCTACCCTCATGACTCACTCTACCATATCATCTACCATCATGACTCACTCTACCATATCAGCTACCCTCATGACTCACTCTACCATATCATCTACCATCATGACTCACTCTACCATATCATCTACCCTCATGACTCACTCTACCATATCATCTACCCTCATGACTCACTCTACCATATCATCTACCCTCATGACTCACTCTACCATATCATCTACCCTCATGACTCACTCTACCATATCATCTACCATCATGACTCACTCTACCATATCATCTACCATCATGACTCACTCTACCATATCATCTACCATCATGACTCACTCTACCATATCATCTACCCTCATGACTCACTCTACCATATCATCTACCCTCATGACTCACTCTACCATATCATCTACCCTCATGACTCACTCTACCATATCATCTACCATCTACCAGATTTCAGAAGGGCAAACTTTGACAGTTTAAAGAGGCAGCTAAGAGAGGGGGTGTCGCGCTTGGCCGTGAACCTGACAGATGACACCGACCTGATAACGAGATCTGAGATTGCCGAGTTCCACGACAATTTAAATAGTGAGTTACTTAATGCACAAAGGCAGAACATACCATACAAAAAACTCAGATCAAACAACAATGACCCTAAATGGATAAATAATTATTTAAAGAACATCATTGGCCAAAGGAAGGCTATAGGTAGAAGGATAAATCGTGGCGAAATTCACCTCCGGGACTATTATAGGGTATTGGCGAGTAGGGTTAAAACCGAGATAAGGAAAGCAAAGAGGAATAATGAGGTAAGGATAGCAAGGGAGGCAAAGACAAACCCCAAAGGATTCTACCAAATGTACCAAACTAAAACACGAGAAAAGATTGGACCAATACGGTCAGACTCCGGCGAGCTCACTGATAACGACGGAGAAATGAGCAATAATTTGAATAAATATTTTTCAACAGTTTTCACCAGCGAAAATTTAAACATGATACCCGAGGCACCGACTCTATTCAGAGATAGTGAAGAAAACAAATTAAGTGAGATAGTAGTGACTAGTAACGATGTTAGTAAGCAAATAGACAAACTAAAGCCTAATAAGTCACCTGGTCCCGATGAGATATTTGCCAGAGTATTAAAGGAATGTAAGGAAGAGCTTAGTATGCCCTTAGCAAAGTTGTTTAACATGTCCTTAAAAACAGGTGTAGTACCAGAATCCTGGAGGATAGCGAATGTAATACCGATCTTCAAGAAGGGGGATAGATCACTATCCTCTAACTACCGCCCAATCAGTCTAACATCAATAGTAGGCAAATTACTGGAAGCAATCATTTCAAACTCTATTCGAAATCACCTGGAGAAGCACAGATTGATCAATGATTCCCAGCATGGCTTCACAAGCGGACGTTCTTGCCTAACTAATCTATTAACATTCTTTTCATCAGTTTTCGAATCAGTGGACGAGGGGCACAATTATGATGTGGTATATCTCGACTTTAGCAAAGCCTTCGACAGAGTACCCCACGAAAGACTAATTAGAAAGGTAGAAGCTCATGGCATCAAAGGTGACATCCTTAAATGGATTAGGGCGTGGTTACAGGACAGGAAACAGCGAGTGAGCATTAACGGCACTAAGTCCCATTGGAGCAACGTCACAAGTGGAGTTCCCCAAGGCTCAGTACTTGGACCATTATTGTTTATTATATACATAAACGACATAGATATCGGCATAGACAGCAACATAAGTAAATTTGCTGATGATACTAAAATAGGACGTGTTATCAAATCTGACGAGGACTCGGCAAAACTACAGGAGGATCTAAACAAATTTTTCGAATGGTCTGAAAAATGGCAGATGAAATTCAACATTGACAAATGTAAAGTACTCAGTATAGGGAATGTAAACAGGGAAACCAGATACCAGATGAACAACGATGCCATAGAGAAATCCGTCTGCGAGAGAGATTTAGGAGTAATGATAAGTAGGAACCTTAAGCCAAGTAAACAATGTGTTTTTGCTCGTAACAAGGCTAATAAAGTACTTGGGTTCATACAAAGGAGTGTTAGTTACAAGACTAGCGAGGTCATCCTAAAACTGTATCTTGCTCTTGTGAGACCACACCTGGATTACGCAGTCCAGTTCTGGTCACCGTATTACAGAATGGATATAGAATCCTTGGAAAGAATCCAGAGGAGAATGACAAGACTAATCCCGGGTATCAGGAACCTTGAGTATAGAGGCAGGTTAAAGCATCTTAATTTGCACTCCCTTGAGAGACGTAGAGCGAGGGGCGACCTGATAGAGGTGTATAAATGGAAGGCAGGGCTAAACAAAGGGGACATTACAAAGGTACTCAAATTATCCAACCAGGAGCGAACTCGTAACAATGGTTTTAAATTGGACAAATTTAGATTTAGGCGTGAAATAGGTAAACACTGGTTTGGAAACAGAGTAGTGGATGAATGGAACAAGTTACCAAATATCATCATTAACTCGAATACGCTGAATTGCTTCAAACATAGGTTGGATGCTCATATGAGCAATAGGGGTTGGGTGTAAACGGGACTGCCCAGTATGGGCCAATAGGCCCGCTGCAGTTTCCTCCATTCTTATGTTCTTATGTTCTTATGACTCACTCTACCATATCATCTACCCTCATGACTCACTCTACCATATCATCTACCCTCATGACTCACTCTACCATATCATCTACCATCATGACTCACTCCACCATATCATCTACCCTCATGACTCACTCCACCATATCATCTACCATCATGACTCACTCCACCATATCATCTACCCTCATGACTCACTCTACCATATCATCTACCATCATGACTCACTCTACCATATCATCTACCATCATGACTCACTCTCCCATATCATCTACCATCATGATTCACTCAACCATATCATCTACCATCATGACTCACTCTACCATATCATCTACCATCATGACTCACTCTACCATATCATCTACCCTCATGACTCACTCTACCATATCATCTACCCTCATGACTCACTCTACCATATCATCTACCATCATGACTCACTCCACCATATCATCTACCCTCATGACTCACTCTACCATATCACCTACCATCATGACTCACTCTTCCATATCATCTACCCTCATGACTCACTCTACCATATCATCTACCCTCATGACTCACTCTACCATATCATCTACCCTCATGACTCGCTCTACCATATCATCTACCCTCATGACTCGCTCTACCATATCATCTACCATCATGACTCACTCTACCATATCATCTACCCTCATGACTTACTCTACCATATCATCTACCCTCATGACTCACTCTACCATATCATCTACCATCATGACTCACTCGACCATATCATCTACCATCATGACTCACTCTACCATATCATCTACCCTCATGACTCACTCTACCATATCATCTACCATCATGACTCACTCCACCATATCATCTACCCTCATGACTCACTCCACCATATCATCTACCATCATGACTCACTCTACCATATCATCTACCATCATGACTCACTCTACCATATCATCTACCATCATGACTCACTCTACCATATCATCTACCATCATGACTCACTCTACCATATCATCTACCATCATGACTCACTCCACCATATCATCTACCCTCATGACTCACTCCACCATATCATCTACCCTCATGACTCACTCTACCATATCATCTACCATCATGACTCACTCTACCATATCATCTACCCTCATGACTCACTCTACCATATCATCTACCATCATGACTCACTCTACCATATCATCTACCATCATGACTCACTCTACCATATCATCTACCCTCATGACTCACTCTACCATATCATCTACCATCATGACTCACTCCACCATATCATCTACCCTCATGACTCACTCTACCATATCATCTACCATCATGACTCACTCTACCATATCATCTACCCTCATGACTCACTCTACCATACATCTACCATCATGACTCACTCTACCATATCATCTACCATCATGACTCACTCTACCATATCATCTACCCTCATGACTCACTCTACCATACATCTACCATCATGACTCACTCTCCCATATCATCTACCCTCATGACTCACTCTACCATATCATCTACCATCATGACTCACTCTACCATATCATCTACCATCATGACTCACTCTACCATATCATCTACCATCATGACTCACTCTACCATATCATCTACCCTCATGACTCACTCTACCATATCATCTACCCTCATGACTCACTCTACCATATCATCTACCCTCATGACTCACTCTACCATATCATCTACCATCA